>OENT01000604.1:0-37647 GCA_900239685.1 Rotaria macrura
GGGGGGGGGGGGGGGGGGGGGGTTCCAGTTTTGAAGTATTTATCAAAATTTTTACATTTTATACGAAACGCGTTCAGACGGTTCGAATTTTTCCTTCGGGACGCGTTTGAACACAAGTCAAACTATGAACACATTCAGACACGTTCCTAAAATAAATCGCGCCTGAACGCTTCGTTTGTTTCACTTGGGACGCTTCGAACGCGTTTACTCGTAGCGTTTCAGACGCGTTTCGAGGTCAAATATATTTACATGGGGCTGGCAAATCAAATAACCTGTATAGTAACATGTGAACCAAGTGTAGTCAAAATCTGAATAATAGAAAAAAAGGCATTATTTTTCACTACAGTAATGCTACCAGGCAGTTCTAATTCGACAAAATGGAATTGTGATCAAATAGTAACGCCTCGTGTTTTTAGAGATCGTGTGCTATTTAATATGAATATCGACGCTCAGGGTTCTGTACTTTTGTGTGAAGCATAAAGAAACTCGGCAAGAAAAACAATTACAAACAGGTAGGAACAATAAATGCATTTCATAGAGACCCATTATGGAATCAATAGAAACATTCTATGCTTTTAAATTAAACCAAAGATCGGTAGAGATATGTTTAGAACTCGACTACGCACCATATTTAGGAAACACCATGGCATTTTGTCCTCGTGAAGTTGTATTACAAGATAAATATGATCGCTAACAAACATTCTAGATCACACTTTAGAATGTTAGATAAGAGTACATTGATGTTTTCCATACTTGCTATGGTAACACTCTACAAACATAACATCATAAATTAGACTATATCCAACTGAAAGTCACACGATGCCCTAAGCGCACAAGCTTAGTCTCAATCTATTATAGCTGAACACTAGCATTATATTGATTGCTCAGTGAATACAGACAGTCATGCATTACATACCGGATCAATGCAATATTTTTGATCGAGCTATATCAATCGAATAGTATGGATGATATTTCCTATACTACGTGAAAGTGAGCACCTGTTTCTTCTCTTTTTTAGCAACTGCGCCGCATTTACGCCCAGAGCCAATTTTACATCGTAGTTATGCGTGACTACGCCACATTCATCGTAATAAAGGTCTCTATAGGAAACTACGTTTACTGCGACCCAGATCAACATAACTGCGTCCGAGTGGTCACATCGTACGATCCATTGTAAAGGTAACTGACCAATTATAAATGATTCTTCCTTATTTACAATTTGCCACACTGGAGCACTAATACTTAGCCACAGAAAATCAGTATAAATAGCAGTGCTCGTCACATTTTCGTTCATAAGTCATTCTACTTTAAACATTAGAATGCACGTTTAAATTTTTTTTTAAATTTCTCCATTTAAATTTTTTTTTACTTTTTCTATTTCCCAAACGTTTCTTCTTTTTTCTTAAATCATTTTAAATTTTTTTAAATAAATTTGTTTTCTTTCATTTACTAAATTTTTAACAATTTTTTTAAAGTTTTAATTTTTAATTTTTGAATATTTTTAAAAGTTTTTATAAAGTTTTTAATTTTGGAATTTTAAGTCTTCGCTTTTGTACGGGAAACGTTTTTAAACACACAATAAAAATACAAATAAAATTTAAACCTAACCTATGTCATCTCTCGTATCAATTGCAATGCAACTGTGACCCATAATTACGAAAAACTGGGCCGCGTTTATGCGTAACTGTGAATTTTTGGTTGGCCGTCATAATGTCGAAAGGAAAAATGTCGAAAGTAGAAATGCCGAAAGAAGGATGAGGAAAAATGTCGGAAAAACAATATTGACACGAAACATTGTCAATTGATATTGAGTTGGAAATGCATAGTGCATGTTTTATTGCATGAAATTAAGTTGAAATGTTAACATAGAAAAATATTAAAAAAATAAAAAATAAAAAATCTTATTATTTCACGAACTGCATGAACCTCAAGTTTTTCTTTTTCTGTAAGATGACTATGATTGCCAATAGTTTTCATCAATAGATTAGTTGAATCAGTGTGCGCTTAAGCTGCACAACTATTAATAGTGCATATCCAATACTTAGTAGTTGTTGTTGCTTTATTCAATTTAAAAGTATATTCATCGGCAACTAGTAGAGGTTTTCCTTTATTTGAACTTATAAATGAAATAGCTGGAGATTTTGCTTGAATTTCACCAGTTAAAATTACGAAAGCATCAGCCATGACAGTACAAGTTTAGTTATATAATAATTCTTTGTTCAACTCTTTTATTTTACTTTTATCAATAGTTAGTCATCCTTATCAATACCGGCTAAACTTCTACACTAGTAAAATCATAAGGAAAAACAATGAACTAAATGTGATTAGAATTGCCGTATACTAGAGACACGATTATTTTTTTATTTTTCACTTTCAACATTTTTCCATGTTACTATGTACGTTTCGACATTTTTCCTTTCGATATTTTTCCAGCACACCAATATATCTTATCTAGATTCATTTTATTTTAAATGATATTCATTCAATCAGTATCCTTCGTCTCATTACAAATAAATATAGAAGAAAAGTATGATAACATAGAGAAAACGTACCACGTGCACGTGAATTAAATAGTCGAATCACTGCAGACTATTGTCATACAAACGAGAGGCATACATTTTCTCTTTCAAGAATAAATTCTGTCAAATGTTATAACTTTTATAAACTACAAATTATTCATTATAGACGATTTATTTATTAATACTAGTATCACGATAAACGATTTTCATTTCCTGTAATCCATCTCATCTACACTAATAACGATGATAGAAAAATTAAAAACCATATTGAAACCTGTTGTGAATTACTCTAACATACTACAAAATTATGGCAGATAGTTATATCCAACGTTCAAAGTTATCGAAAATTTTCAGATATCTCCATCAAACTCACATGAAAATTTATTTATTCAAGATTAATATAACAATGAATTACTAGTACTCCGATAATAAATTATTCGTCATTGTAAACAGGCAGTACTTCTATTGGGTGGTTGATTGTATCGCACGACTTTTTATATACCACTGATTGATACATCTTTTTTGAACATGTCTCATATTACAGTCGGGGGTGATCAAACCAATGCTATCATCTATATTTATATCATCAAAACCTGATTTAAGTGCCAAGTGTTAACTATAATATTTAAGAATCATCAGCTACTTTATTGATTCTTGAGTCATAGCATTTATTTTAGCATTTTATATTCTATATCGACAGGACGCAGTATTAGGTCATCAAATTTAACACTAAGCATTCATATGTCCAATTTACTTCATCATTATCAATAACAGCCCTAGAAGTATGTAAGTTGCTCACTCATAAGAACAATATTGGCGAAATGACAAAAATTCAGATGTAAAAAAACGTAGAGTATTATTGCTATTGCCAAGCTAAAAGCTCATTAGATCATTCACGGATGATCTATAGTTTACTTCAATAAACTCTGTTACCTTTTAAGTCTGCCGAAACTCTCTCTAACACTCGATGAACTAAAACAAGCGCGAATTGTCATCTTCAGGCAAGAACAAAATCTGCGATTCCAGCGTTCATAGAACATTCTCCTCAGATGTTCATTAATTTCAATGGAAGAATAATTATTTGAATCAATCATGATAAATTCTCCACGACGTGCATTCTTTTAATATGGGTGTATGTGAAAGTGAATATATGCCAGCACCTACCTGTAACTACTCATTCATCATGTATCATCATGCACAATCTGTACTGGGTATTTTTTTTCCTAAATTGGTCTATTATATTAAGAGCAGGGATGCTTAGATTACAATAACTAACTACCTATGAATTTCACTAATTTTAAAGATTTCTTTTCATATTTACTCAACTTTAATATCAAAAACATACAAAAGTGAGACTAGTATAATTGTTATATCATGACTCTTAAGGAGTAACACACACGAACAGTGCATGCAAGCAATCATTACACAACTTCAATTGACCAGGGTCACCCCTTTGCATTATCACCAAAACATGAAATAAAAACTTGTATCGTATCTTATAAACCAACAAAAATTCATCATACTACCCCTCATTTCAATTATCATTTTATTGGGGCCATGGTTCTCGTCGATAGTATTCGACCAAGTAGCTGGAACGTATCGATACTTGATTGATAAACTCTTATCCCTTCCAGCATTTTACTATATTCAATCAATTCACTTATGAAAACTCAATGAATAGAATTAAATGGACAGTTTTCTCTTGCCATCGCATGATGCACTAATGCGAAGCGATTGCAACATGGTGCTTATCGGAAACGTATGGTACAGTATATAAGAGCAACTTGATCAGTATGCCAATATGTGAAATTCTATAGCCAGAATATCATCAAGAAAAATCATTAAAGATATCACTATACAAACAAATTTCATTAAATACAGCCCTGCATTATCTCACCATTTTAGAGCCGCCAAACTAGCATCGCATATTGTTAAAGTAAATTGTACATCAAGAAATTAATTTCCAACAATTCAAAAAGAAAGAAGAAGAAATTAGTGGTTCTAATTAGGTTCAATTAAATCGAAATATTAGAACTTTCTCTTCCAATCTCAAACTGATAAATCGGCGTTTCTTTTAAATAAATAAATTGTATAACAGTTTTTAGATGCTTAATTCTGTCTTTACTTATTATAATAGTATTGTGCATTTTTATGGAAAGTCGAGACACGAAAAGCAATATAGTATTTGAGTACTAAGCTAATAGAAGCAACGATAGATATTATGGATTGTACTTAGTAAATAAAAGTTGGTGAATTTTCACTGAGAAGCTATCAGTCATTGATAAACGAAAATATTCTTCAGCGTTGTTCTAGATAGCTCAACTCTGCAGAAGCGTAGCACAATATATTTCTCAGAGTGATGTCTATTTCAAAGAAATATTATACCTAGACGATCGATTACGGTCGGAAAGAAAGGGCCATTCTTTTCTCAAACACTATAAAAATAATTAGAAGATTCATGATTAAGGAGAGTAGCCTTATACAACTTTAGCTGTAGCTTCAAAATTATATGCTCAAATTGAATATTTTGCTGAGTGGCTATAATTAAGTAATGGCGATTAATTGATCAGCTTTGAAGCATTTTTACAGCCATTGATAATAATCGAAATTACATATGGTTCTTGGACATTGTACTATATGCAAGAACAGCTGCACTTTAGTATAGAGTTTATACTTCATAGACTCTTTCTTAACCAAGAGAAATTATTGTAGAGGATTCCTTGGTGTGTTATTATAATGACTGGACGGTTCAGAAAAGAGCTAGACAAGCTGGTGATTACGTTCATTAAACTTTTTTAATTCTTGAAGTGGCTGATGATTGATTATCATCACATCTCTGTTTTTAACATTGCAAAACAAAATTTATTAATCATCATCGGCTTTGGCAAGAACACTAATCAGTATGATGTTAATACGCAAAAGAAAATGATGCCCCCCCCCTCCCCCCACCCGCCATCAGTCGATACTACTATCCGTATTTTCACTGAATACGACAATTACGGACTGAAATAGTACGAAAATAGAAATTAGTTACCACCTGAAATATTAGGCACTGTAATATGTCAACGAATACGAGGCGGAATTTTCACGGTTTACAGTGAAATAAGTACCCGTAATGCCATAATGATAGGACCGTATTAATACACTCGACATCACCGTGGTAAACGGTACTTAAATAGGTTGTGAAGTCATCGTGAACATTTGTATACGTATACCGGATCTTTCGATGTGAACCAACTATTTCAAACATCTCGACACATTCAACCAGTTTTCTAATATGAAAAACGTTGTTATCTGAAAATCCATTTTTCGCAGGAGGATTCGTCTTCAGATATCCTATACTCTAGCTTAATCTATGATCGTTGCACATAACGAAGATTCCATTGAGAAAATTCTTCGAATCAATAATTGAATATAGCACATGTGTTACTTTGACAGCAAGAGGATTGTTCTGATTCGGATCAGATGAGAAACGTAACTTCTATTGAAATCTGATTTGCTACAGTTTAAGTCTTTATTAGGTCTCATCTTGGTTAGTAAAAACTTTGATATAGATATTTTTTTTTGTAAAAAGTTTCAGATAAAAGATCAATATTCAGTCATCTGGTCATAGATTTTCGTGTCCACATCAAGTCTTCACTATTTTTTGTTTCTCAAGCCTACAGAAAAACTTAGAATAAAATGTTCATGTTTACATTTAACAAAATTGAGCCAAAGGTTTTGAGAAGAACTGATTAGCATGGATGATATATAACCTTTTTATATTTCCAGAATTAGTATAGAACAATTCAACATATATTGCCCGTGCAAAAAAGAAAGAAAGTATTTTCATAGAGAAAATAGTTCAATGTAGAAAAAAATCATCAGAGTTATTTTTTTGTTGCACTAACCATTCAGTCTCAGAAGCAAGTGGTGTTCAATTTTCTTTGCTACATTTGCTGTATACTTTGTCAATAGAATGAATAGTTCAGTGTATCCAAACAATCAAATATATTGATGCTACTGCTTGAAAACTTTCTGCCATTAAGAGTCAAAAATGGGAAAATTTCAGTTACTTTTTCTTTGTTCAAGTATGACTTTTCATGATTTTGCTCACTAATACGCTGATGATAAATCACACTTTGTCTGACCGCAAATACGAGAATGGTCGGGTTCTTAAAATTGCACTCTGAATTATTGTGTTCAAATCTGGGCGCCATCAATCGCAAAATAATCTTGAAAGTTTAGTTGCTGATGCTTGATCTGTTTCATTTGTAAGATAGTATGCGAAATCCATATTATGGATTATGTGTCGATTTAGTTCAGCCCATGTGACTAATATCTGATCAGTCGGAGCTTGTACGAAGAATCTGAGTCATTGAGCAGAAGAAATCTGAGCCAATCCGACCGTCTCTTCACATCTATAGTTAGGAGCAATTTTAGGGGCAGGTACTTAAGCATGTAGACATGCTTCCACACATCATTCTATAGTGAAAAATAGCCAATAGATAAAGAATTGCACGGCTCGCTCGTCAATAGTCAATCAAAATATTCAACAAAATAGTTCACTGATGGTGGCGACAGTACTGATAGAGCCATAGAAATTTCCAAGAAAATTTTGAGGATCAGGAACAGTAAATAAGTACAGAATATTCCGAAAGATTCTAGTAAAAAATGCACTAAGCCGCTGTAAAACTCTATAGATTTTTTCCGAAGTTTGTTTTTAAAGATCTAGCTGACTCAATCATGTTTTGATATTTTGTGGACAGTTCTAGAGATACGTATTCGAGATTTTTTCTACGTCGATAGCTAGAAACGTAACCAGTGCTCTAATAATTTGGCGTTTAAATGGAAAAAGTTCCACGGTATTGGTTCGTGATGGGCAAAGAGAAAAATGAATTTTTCAAAATTTTACCTTATATGACTAAATGTTGCCAAGCAGCAACATACAGTCGATAGGTGGGACACAAAATGATTGTTCCGAAAAATACACATAAACTAATCATGTTGTAGAACAATAAGAATTTCATAGTTAACAAAACTTTTGTTGGGTAGATTCTGAGGACCGGCTGAAACTTGTTAATCGAAACAATGTCGACTACTAAGTCGTATTAGCTCAGAGGCTTAGGTCTAAATTTGCCTATATCTTGCACAAATAAATTGTATGATATGTGCTTCTGATGAAGTATTGATGCAATATATATACTATAATCAATATACTGTAATGTACGCGCATATTATTCTTCTTATCTTTATTACTTGTCTGATTGTCAATCAAGAACAAAGTGGTATGAATGTATTTTCCACTTGCCATAAATAATTCATTATGAAACTGTAACAATACACTAAATAACGATTCAGTATGAAATAGGAATCATTCCGTATATGCTCAGTTTTATCTTATATTCCATAAAGACAGTGCTATGAGAAGCAAAAAAAGAATTAGACGAACGGAATTCGAATCATGAAATATATCAAATGTTCAGTTCTTCCATATCTACTAATGATAAATTGATATCAATTATTAATTATTGTGGATCGTGTGGTCGTTAATCTGCCATCTGATGAAACAACTTTTACAACACAACTAGCAGAAAACATACTACAACAGATAGATTGTTGAAAGATCAACAACATAATCTTATCAGTCAATTTAATAACGCAATATATACAGATGATATACTGTTCACCGAAGGATACCATATATTTCATCGATCTACTATTTTAGTGTCCTGGAGAATGATTTGCACGAGATCGTATTCCAACAGCGAACAGTTATTTTTAGTTAATGCTCATGACAAAGATCGCGAACTGAATGACATAGACTTACAGTCCGGAGCATCTCTAATTGAGAAGTTACAGAACAGACTTGGCATTTAGAAGTGAAATAATGATCATTAGCTGCACTGGTACTTATTATCTATGCGCCAACATCATCTCTTCAAACCGTTCTATTGATGAACTCCCCAGATCGAGCGTTACGACGGTCGTATACTGTCGTAAACAATGTCGTATGCGATCGTTCACGGTCGTATACAGTATAAATTACGGTCGTATAAGATCGCATTTCGTCTTGTTTCTTGCCGCCTGAAATACGACCGTATTTCGTCGTGTCGTACGCGACGAGTTACAAGTAGGGGTGACACTTCAATTATACTTTTAAGTTAAAGTTAAAGTGAATTTTCTTTTTCGTATTTATCACTACCCGGACTGGTTGATTGGTACTCACTAGACCCTCTGCAACCTATAAGAAGAGAAAAAAATGAAAAAAAAAACAATTTAAAACGACTTAAAATAACTTCATACGTTGATCTTAAAGTTTAAAGTGGTTTAAAGTTGAGTGAAACTAGTTTATTTTTTCATTCTGTTACGTCTCATAGGTTGCAGCGAGCCTGGCGATCATCAATCAGTCAGTCCGGATAGTGATAAGTATAAAAAAGAAAATTCACTTTAACTTTAACTTTTAAAGTTAAAGTAAAATCACTTAAACTTTAACACTTTAATTAAAGTTTTTAAAGTTAAAGTGCCACCCCTAGTTAGAATCTCTCACGATCGTCGTAAACGGTAGTATACGAACGTAAACTTTGCCGTTTTTCTCTCTGACTATCATTTAATTCAATTGACAAAATAATAAAAAAATACTGAACAAATGAATTTTTTTAAATTAAAAAATTTTTATTAAAAAATTGTTGTATTTTTATTTATATGAATTATATTATTAGGGCTTCATTTTGAGAGACACATATGAAGTTAAAAAAATCAATAATTCTATGTTGATGAATTTTCGTTCAACGTGTGAATGCGTGATGAGAGGTAAGCGAGATTCATTTGTCTAGGTTGCAGACATGCAACCAGCTTTTTTTGTTTGGGGGTGGGGACCAAAGTTTTTGGATCTTATTTAATGACATTCTTATGTCTGTAGTGAATAGTTTCGAATTTAATCTGGTTCATAGTTGTTATTTGTCAACATATATTCACAAAATGAAAATGAAAGAAAATAAATAAATATTTGTTAGGGAAGACAATCAAATAGGTTAATTTGTAAAACTTATTTTACGCTTTGATTTAGCAAATTCATCAATGATACTATCGATATTCAGTTTTTCAGCAATGTCTTTATGGATGTTCATAACAGCGAAATCACTAAGTCGTTCATCGCCGGTGCGATTGCGTAATTTTGTTTTAATTAACTTCATGGTCGAAAATGAACGCTCTGCACCTGCAATTGATACTGGAATAAGTGCATACAGTTGAAGTAGAATAAAAATATTTGGATAAAATAATTTAATAGGTTATATGAATTGTAATGTTTCATTATCTGTAGCTGGTCTCTTGTCTTCTTGTATTTGCAAAATTGAAAACTTCCATGTGTCAAATTCAGCTTTGTGAATACTAGAATCATCGGTTTGCATACCATCTTTATAATGAATGAACATTGCTGACACATCAGAGAATTGCATGTCAACAATAAATGATGGGATCAACTTTGAAATACTCAAAGCAATTTTTTGATGTTCCGTGAATCTTCTTCTAAGTTCATCAATCTTCATACTGATAAATGTTTGAAATACCTGAAATAACAAATGTTAACAGTAATAAATATTTTGAATGAATACAACATGTGTCGATTCTTACTTCTGTAAAGTAATTTTCAAAACTTTGATATTGACGAGATGCTGTTCTTGATAGACGAACATCAATCTCATTGACTTTTACAAATTCGTTAAACTCATTATAAAGTTCATTTAATTGTTTATCATCATAAATCAATTCAGCTAACTATGTTGAAAGTTGTTCTATACTTTGATAACATTTAACAAGATCACCAGTTGGCTTTTGTAATTGTTCCGCATATGGTTTAATAATGCAAAATATCCGATTAACAATAATAAGTGGTAAAAGCAAAATCAACGTCAGCTAGTGATTTGTCATAACAACGAGCCAAACCACTTGTTGCTGAATCACCATTCTCAATAAAATACTCTAAGGCAACAATAATACCGAAGTCAATTTGTTTGAAAACAATAACTGATGATTGCTTTTCAACCCAACGTGTTTCACATAATTTAATAAGACGTCACTGTTTTGTTTCATTGTTGGTTGATACAATAGCTCTAGCTAGCATTGTTTTTCTTTTTGGTGAGTCGTTAATAAATGAGATGACAGCTTTGACCACTCCAAAAAATGCTTTAATTACTTGAAGACTGCAAACTGCAGCAAGTACTCAATCCAATGAATGATTTGAACAATGAACATATATAGCACGTGGCGATATATCTTTTATTAATTTTTGAACACCACCATATTTACCAGCAACTACGCTGGCTCCGTCATACCCTTGACCTAAAGATGGGCACAATCAATGAACTCCTCTAATTAATACTAGCAACTTACCACGAATATTTTCAATACGAATACCACATTCTTGAATAAATGCAGTAATTGCGTGAGCAATTCCAACAGGAGTTGTATTTGATAAAGCTACAAATCCAAGAAAAATTTCTTTTATTAAGATATCCTTCTCATCGGAGACAAAACGTTATGAAATAGAAAGTTGTGCTGTACTCGATTTATCAGTTGTTTTGTCGGCAATCACGGCATAACATTTATTTTGATTGATTAATTCCTTTTTTAGAGTAAATTTCTAATAAAACGTGCACACATATTAATCAATTCATTCTGTATTTTCCAACTCAAATAAGTAGCATTCTTTTGACAATAATTTAAATGCTTCTGCAATGCTTCATCACCAGCTTCAGCTCTAAACAGAACAAGTGATTTAAAATTACCTGGATTAGCATTTTCATTGCTTAGTAAACCATTATCATAATCACCCCTAAATGCTCCATTTTGTTTTGCTAATAACAAAATACATCTAACTATACTAGTCAATATGACTCTGTTTTCATTTTCTTGTTGTACACTGATATCATTTAATAATACATTGACATCCGAGTTTCTATTTGAATATCGTTGAATACATTCCGTAGCTTATGTAAAAGATAATTGATGGTAATCACACTTTTCATGGGTTGATATGTAATTCAAAGCGTCTTTCAACGATTGTAACCGTTTCGTAATGAATTGACCTCAAGGTTGGTTATTTCCTTGTCTTGAAAATAAGACACAATATCGACAACAAACACCGCGATGGATTTTTGAATAAGTTAGCCATGAATATTTGACTAACCATGAATGTTAGCACACTGACCTTTGTTTATGATTTTGTTCAACTTTTGGAAAAACATAATTTGGTAGTGGAGTGAACGGGTTGACCATCAATCGTTTTAATAATGAAAAATCTTGTTTAACTGCATTATTCGAAATATATAAACCAATATCACCATTACCGACTGGAATATTAATGGTATTGTTAGAATTTTGATCAATAAATAATGGAGACACAGGAGCTAATACTCCTTCGTTATTAACAATATCAGACTCGTTGTTGAGATCTTTTTTTATTGAATTATTTGCTGGTGACAGTTGCGAGTTATTTTTATCATCAGCACTTGTACGTCTTATGTTTGACACAAAATAGGTACTAATATCTTTATGTTTTTTACTCATTATTTTCAATAATGTTCCAAAATCTTTTTATCGCATATGAATCACAATGTAGAAGAATGTTCATCTGATTGCATGAACAGTATATTTATTTGAAATAACGATTAACAACAAAGAGTCGGTACGAACAAAACGTGTACACTAATCGATTTACAAAGATGTTAGCTCAAAGATAAATATACATTCAAATAGTCTTTCTTTGATGTTCATCAAAAAGGAAAAAAATATGCTATCAATGATTTTCTTTTTTTTTTGGGGGGGGGGTCGATCCCCCCTCTAGATGCATCACTGCTAGGTTGTCACTCTTCTATTAAGAAGTCAGTCAGTTTGCGTCGTAAGTATCCAATAAAATAAGCCGAAATTCTTTGAGCCCAATTATACTTTGTACGGAATGGCATCTACTGAGAATTAAAATCAAAATGTAGAGAAAAAGAAAATCATTTTCATACCTGTAAAAAGTGGAATCGTTCTTCATCAATTATGGAGATCGTATTAAATGAGGCTTTCCAGGTGGTAAAATCGAATTTTTAAGTTCGTAGCTCGTGTAAATACTTCGTAAGACTTTTCTTGCATAATTGCCATAGTCAGTTGCCATTTTATCGAATAAATTGTGTTGGTCAAATATCTGAAATGAAGTAGCAAGAAAGCATTTAGCGTTTCACTTTAGTCTATCTATAAGAATACTTACAGTTGGCCAGGAAGGTGTTCATCTGGTTTATCAACAGATGGTTCGAGAACATTCCTGTTCTGAAATAAAGAAATTCATAAAACTTCAATTGAAAAAGAAGTTATAAAAATGTAATGGTATGTTTTCTCTAAATAATGCCACGAAATATCGTTCAGGGACCAAAACGTAGGGTAAACTGCGTTTACGGTTCGATTCGATCTTATTTCTCAAATTCCTATTTCATTCGATTCGTTTATATCATACTTACGTTTTTTATAATTCGATTCGTTCTACTTGTACTTGTAAAAGATTTGAATTCGATTGTTGTATTCGACGATAACGAAAAAAATGACGAGGTCGCTACTAACCGAATTCCAGAGAAAAAAAAGATTAAGTTTGGTTGATTCAGCTCCATCTTCTTTCTGCTGGGCTATGTTCAGCTTGAGAAATATAGAAATTGGTATTCGCATCGATGATTTCATCTGGATTGATTCGTTGTTTATGCACTAATTATACGTCACAAATAGATTTTTCTTGAACTTGCGAAATTGATCTTCGATATTTCTCATATATTTTTCGACGGCGGCGATTGTTGTCTACAGCTCGTCTACTTTTCGAACGGTTTTCAGCTTGTTCAAGAGTAACGAAAAGGTTGTGATACACATTTTACATCTTTTAGCAGCTTAAGTGACAAATAATACAAACCACATAATCGGATTAACAGAGTTTTGTATTAATGTTGAATGGCAAATATTTATAGAGCTGACTTTAAAAAGAGATTAGTTTTCATCATTTACGTGATTATATAAGATAGAACCACTCAATAGCAATCAATTTATACGTATAGAAAAAAAGAACACATCAGATGAGAATGTACGCAGAACATACTTTCAGCATAATCATTAGGGCCAAGTTATTATTACTTTAGAAAGTAATAAACGTAGATATAAGTAAAAGATCGCTGTATTTCGTGAATGATATACTACTTGGACCCTGAATGCATATAGGAAAAGATATAATAATATTAGACAATTAAAAGAAGTTCATAGAGGTTCAAAACATTTCAGGAGTAATCCAAAAAATATATGTCAACAATGTATTATTCGAATATACAATGGTTTCACACATCAAGTATTTGGTAAATTTATTATACATGTGGTTTAATACTTGTTCAAATTCCTTTCTATTTTACTTATATTCGTTATCTCATTTTCTTCTTTTTATGATTCGCTTTTTATTCACTTCTGTCTTGTTCATCGTATTCCGTTCGTCATTCATAGCACCATTTGACATCACAGCAACATTTAGAGATCATATCTCCGGCGATTTTACCCCCTCTGTAAATCTCAACAGAAACAATAGATCATGAAAATTTGATTTTAGCTTATGCCTGTAATAATTGCTATTTTTTCTGTAATAGACGCAAACGATGAAACGATGATCCTATAAGAACGTCATTTACAACGGGCGTTTGCGGCGCTCGTAAACGAGCAACGTAGAAGACCGTATTTCGTCGTATACTCTTGTCGTTTACGATGACTGCGCGATGGTCGTCTTCTGTCATATTTTGTAGTTTACGGTCGTATATGATCGTAGGTTTTCGACCTGGGTCTTATCAACTGGAACTGTTGATTATTGACTCCAGCACAGTTATTTTCAACGGAAAGTAAAAATTTTTTAAATATATTCACCTCAAATTCCTGATGTTTTTCAAAGATAAATGTGATGTCGAGTAAATATGTCTAGCTTGAAATCAAACCTACTTTCCTATCAAAGTTGCCAATTTTTTTATTTTACGTTTCTACAGTAACTTTGAATAGAAAAATATTTCGATAGCAGAATATTCATAAAACAAAAATTATAGTGAACGTTTAAAAATCTAATATAATTTATATATACATGATGAGAAGAACAATCGAATAAATTTTTAAACAATTAAAATATTTTCACATATATTTACTCCCAAAGCATCACTTAATGTAAATAGGTCTTCGTCTTATCTTTCATTGTTGTTTCGTACCATAGCAGAGCAATAAAATCTTTACAAAATTTAGATTCCATCAGTAGCTATTTTGTGCATATTCGTAGAAAACTTCTACACACATAAATTATCGAATTAAAGACAACAGAATACGATCAGATAAACTTCAAGCCATAGCATAAGTTTGATTTATTGCATACAGCTAGACGGACTTGGTCTGACTCAACTTTCAGAAATATTGTTTCTACTTGAATGCTTTTGTATTGATTAGAGAGTTTGCAATTAGCCGATAATGAAAGAGAAAATTTATTCTTAAAATTACGCTCCAACATGCAAAAGAATGCCATATGACTGAACTTAGATGAGTATTTCTTTTCTCTTTTTCAAGTAGTATAGTGAATTTAAAAAGAAATAGGCTATTTCTCTGGAGTAATGTCTAATTCTCAATATGAATACGACAAGCATCTTCGTTTTCGTTTTCATAAAAATGATTAGATCTTGTTAATGAATACTGCAAGTAACACCATAGTCTCAGAAAAATGGTATCAGTTTTTAATTGATCACCATGATTGGTTGTCACGAATTCAAAATTAGATCGATCACTGATGTACAAAAAGAAACTTTCAAGCAGAATCCAATCAGTACTCTCTCTCTCTATATATATATGTATATATATATACATATATATGATAGATGTTTTTCTTCAACAGATTTATCAATTTCTTGTTTTTTTGCATATGGAGAATTCATTAATAACTGTCTTGAATCAATCGGTCTTCTAAATTTTTAGAGAATTAAAATAAAAACAGAATGACATGATTAAAATCAATCGCCAAGTATAAAACAACCTCTTTGTGGATTTTACCTTCTACAAACGATGAAGCCATCGATACTATAATCACACAATCAGTGAAGTTTATGGAATAAGAAAAAGAAATGATTATTCTGAAAGACTAATCCAATCTTCTTATCGTTTTGATAACACACATCAAAGAAGCATGATAAGATCTAATTTGTATTCGTTTTATTATTTGTACTTATATGATTTTATTTAGATCGAATGAGACAAGATAGCATTCATCTGGTACTAAAGTCGAAACTAAGTACTTACTCGCTGGATTTAATTCGATCGTTTTCCTTTCGAGCTGTTTCAACAAACGGTTAAGAGAAAGCAAGTCTTTTTTTATTAATCAATATAAGAAAACTTCTCCCTTTAGAATCGAAAATCCAGGTAACACATGTATTTCTTTGCAATTGCTGCACCGAAAAAAAAGCTGCTCATTAGACAACTGCATACATATTACAGATTAGCATGACTAGATTCTGTTTGTGTGCTGTTTCAACGACACAAAATATAGATCTTCTTCTTCCTGGCAACCAGTCATGGCCCCATGATAAAATAATTATCGTTTGGATTAATTTGAATATCACGAAAATACACAAAATAGGATGCATCATTTATATAAATTTCAAGTAAATCTTGAGTACTTCAATGACTACTGAAATAGCATGTAGATTCAACAGCATGATAATCTCATCAACCTATCGATAGAATTTTCATAGAATGGGCTTTATAACTTGACAAAATTTCAGCTTAGAATCAAATCTAGGATATAGTACGAATTAACTAATTGACATTATTCATATTGTTCAAGAACAGTCATTTACATGAAAGTATTTGTTGTTGATCTCTTGATTCGAGGCACGAGTTGAAAATATATCCAGTCATGCAGAAAATAAGACTGTAGAACAGCTGAAATGAAGAGACCTCGAGAGATAAGATAGACTGATACGATAGAATCCGGTAACGTTAATAAATCATATGATGAATAAGAGTATTAAACAAATACTCTTGAATGGACGAAAGCACGAGAATTTACCTCAGGATAAATTTGAGCGAGTGTAAAAACATTATAAGAATATGGTCAGCAGACAGTTTACCGAAGTAGACATGCTAAGGTCTGTTTTCAATCAATTCATAAATAGACTGATTGCTTCTGTTTTACGTTTTTAAAAGTTACTCACTATCCCTGAAATCGATTTTGGATATTTCATAATTTTATGCGATCAAATTTGGCTTGTAGAAGAAGTTTTAGTTATCTTGTAAGTCTCAGAAGAAAAAATCATCTAATAAAATCAAGATGACATTTCTTTGTATTCAAAAACACGATAGATTTTGTTGTTGTGATTCAAATCCATGTGAAAAGATCAGGACATCGAGACGATTTGTAACAATGCATGTATTATAGGCATAGATGATCTTAATAATAGAAGTTATTAGTATGATCCCTGTAGAGATGCGATGTAAAAAAGATTGCAGCTACTATTGATAGCTATGCAAGAATCGTTTTACTTGATCGTTTTAGCAATAACATATTCGTCGTCATTTAGCTTGATTTATCATATATGACATTAAAAAAATAGTTCACGTAAAAGAAAGGAGCCGCTGTTGAGGCGCGAAGAGAGACAAATTTTTTACTTCCATGCTTTAATGCTTTGTTTAAATCGTGTTACTAAATATAACAGCTGATCATATGAGGTCAAAATGTTCATACACTCATGCATAATTTTTTACTTCGCTTTGTAATAGCGAAACTAATCATGTATAATGAGTTTCTTTTTTGATCTTTTCTTTCAGATTGATGTTTGAAAATAAAATATTTACTTTTTATTCGATCGACTAAAGAAAACTAATAACAGAATTTCTATATTCTGATATATATATACATATATGATTAGTGGAATTCTCCGAAGTAAATGAGCATGGTTAGAATATGAATGAAATAGCACAATGGTTTCTGCTTTGTGTCCTACTTGTGTCACATCGGTTTCTTTACGTTTTTCAAATATCATTCTTCTTACGGTTGTTTGAAATAACTACTTAAGTATGATAGAATGGCATGACGAATCGGTTATTTTTTAATCTGTCTCCATAGGAACTCAACACGCCAGTTATGTGTAGTTCACAATAACCATAGAAAGTTTTGTCGTATATAAGTCTATGTGAAAGAGAGTGACAAGTCCAAAAGTGAATGTGGATTTTCTAGTCATTGACGTTTGACAACTTGAAAAATTACACATGATAGATAAGCTGATGCAGAAGCAGTCGTCTGTTATATCCATAGAAATCTACAATGTCTTCCCTTTTATAACTTAACTGCACTTGAAGACAGGATCCATAGGAAATTGTATTTATTTGAACGCCTACGTTGAAATTAGGCAACTCGCTCAAAATTCAGAAAAAAGGGGTTTTCAGGAGGTGTCAATTGTAGTTGTTTTGCAAAATGTTCATTTGTAAGTCTGAAAAATAAACTTATCGAAAATATTTTATAAGTTTTTTCTGTATGTTGCTAGTATACAGTAGCAGCTCTGTTTTTACTCAAGAGTTAAGAAATCACATGCAAAACTCATTTCATGACATTAAAAACAAATTTCTACTCATCCTTGAGCATGTTGAAATTTACCAGTATGAATTGATTCACCTCATTGAAACAGATTTCATACTTCACAGACAAACTTACGCGCTTCATAATCCGAGATTATTGAGTGTTCTGCACAGCGATTAACATGTGCATGACCTACGTTACGTTCTGAATAATATAAATACACTAAATAAAATACTTTTAGATAACAGTAGAGTAATTGCCGTACACTAGATAATGAATTATGGTTTGCCTCTAATAGAATGGTACTGTTCATTTTTTTGCATAATTTTATCGCAAAAATACACTAGACAGAACTTCTTAATGCTGGCCAACTCTAAGAAAAATAAAATGATTTCAAATCTTCCAGTGTAATTGACGATTTTTCCCGAATAATTTCTTCGACAAAAATAATTCATGAAAAAGAAAGATCCTAAATGAATCTTAATTGTTTGTAGACAAAACAAATGACTATACATGATGTGCATGACTTACTCTGATGTCTCACCGTCGTAAAGTACTTGTGATGCTTCTTCTATGTTCATCAATCCGAAATGACCAGTTCATTATCATAGCTAATTACATGAGAATAATGTAAGAATAAAAAAAACGGAAACAAACAATATTTCATAACTTTCGCCACTATTGTGTTCACATTCAAATTATAATGTCTTCGCACGATGAAAGTATCCTTTTCATTCATGATATTCTTGTTTGGCTTTTTTTAATACAAGAACTTTTAGGATATATTTCGTTAACAGTGTCGAAACTTTTCAATGATAATCTACATGCTATTGTAGTATAAGGAATGATATGTATTTGAACTTTTTCATTTTAAAATGTCGATTGTTTCGAGTAATTTAGATACATTGATTCACTTGTAAAAACAGAAGTATTCATATGATGTTAAAGTAATTAATTAGCTTGACATACAAGCAAATACTCTACCGACAATGAAAACAGTCTGAACCGCTCACTAGCGACAGTAACTTTACTATTTATCGGCATAGATGAATCATGTTAATACTTGAGGAATATAGAAAAAGAACGAACAACATGGACTTTCGACGGTTACACAACATACACTGAATTTCTTTTTTCCCGCTACAGCAGTAGCATTGTATTATTCTAATTGTAGAATTTGAGTTCAAGAAGAATTCTTCAATGTCTATTTTTTGAAAGCTTTTTACGATTTTTCGATGAATATGTTCGGAACAATAGATTTCTTTAATTTTGAAAGAGAAATTTGACTATTTCTAAAAAGCGAAGAAAACGATTGCTGTCTAATATTCCATCAGACTTCAGCATTGACAATGAAGTTAATAGAGAACTTTGGCGGTCCATTCATGATCCACAGTACAACAACCAAGGAGCATAGGGTCAAAAATTGACATAAAATATCTTCACAACAAGTTGGATTTTGAAAAATAACAGATATTGATATTTTCAATATGATTGCCCGTAAGACTAATAACGACAACAGTATCTGATAAATATCAATCAAACATAAATGAATATATGAAGAGTCTAATCAGATGACTTCGGTGTGAAAGAAACTTTTCTTTTTCGGTTTTATTCCTCATAACAGTAAAGCATTTGAGATTTTCATAAAGCACGGATTCGAACGACAAACAATTGTACGTAAGTCAAGTATTTTAGTACAACCAATATTTGGGGTTGTGGTGACATACTACCAACAGAAATCATTCTGAATCGGAATACATGACACATTGCATTAAGCTAATAAAAAATGCTTTTTCGCATGCTATTTTCAAAACATGTTCATAATGAATGGTTGGGCATCTGTCAGACTTTTTAAATAGTTAATATCTATCGGTGGACATTATTTTTGGAATATAATTGGATTTTCACATGAGACTCAAATAGAAACCCATAAAAAACCAACATCAAAATTTTATACATCTATTGACTACCATAAGTATTCAAAATAAATATCCCTGATGCTTTTTTCAAATAGTAAATTAAATATAAATAAAACTACTCAATCCCCTTATGTTCTTCCTTGTACTCTAAAGTTCACTAACCATTATTCATACGTTCTCTTTGCGAATAGAAAAATATTCATTGCGTCTTTTGGAAAGAACAAAATTTAAATTTTACAGTTTGATCTTATCAATAGTTCAATCAAATGTTTGTAAAATAACGAATTAATTTTCTACAAGTGTATAATTAATGTTTTTCTTTATCATACCAACCGATGAACAGTTCGTACATGAGGAACATTCATCATTGCGTGTTTCCATTTCATTCCTTCATCAAATCTGTATCGAAAGGAATAATAATAATATACTGATATAGTTAAAAATTAAAATCATATTCATAATCTTCTCAAGTATTTATTTTGTTTTTTTACCAACAGTTGTGCCAAGTCTATTGTACTGTAGAACAGAATCTTTTTTCTCGTTTATAAAATAAAAAGAAAATGAATATTTTAAAAGTTAATGAAATCTTCTTCTAGTATTTACATTATACACAAAAGAAATCTATTCATACAACAGACATGTCTGTTTTTGTTTTTTGTTCATTATCATGCATATATATAGATATATATTACGGTATATACCCAAGGGATAGGTTTTTATGTGAGAGATACACAATTAAAAAGAAGAGAAAAAGAACAAACAGAAAATGAATTGTTTTCATCACCATATTTTAATCAGTATAGGATGTGTCACCCGTAACGCCTGATGAAGAAAATGAGGGTAACGCTGGAAAAAGTTCTCTAGGTGATGGAGGTGGTGGGATCATTTGATTTTGAGCTGCTTCAAGAAACGGTAATAGTAAACCATTATTTGAATTATCTGTAACAAAAATAAGAAAACAAATGTACATAATATTCAAATAGAAAAACAAATATTTATTTACCATCGTTAGAATCAAAAAGACTGTTCACTGAACGACTGCGTACACATTGAAAATCGACATGACGTGATTTAGCTTCTTCTTTTTCCCATGACATACGAAGAAATGGTCTTTGAATATAACTATAGATTGCTAGCATGAACAGAAAAAGAATAATGAAAAACACGCATCGAAGAAGATTTTTTCACGAAGTCAATATTACCTTCGGGTCTTGCGCGTGGACGACAACGTACTTTTTCTTTATGCGTTGGATAACCTTCGATGCCCATTCGAATCTTTTTTAAGCCCCGATCTTTCAGAACTAATTTTGCAACTTCACGATTTTCAATATATTTAAAAAACCGATACATGGCCGTCGAACGTATTACTAAATTGAAAATAAGAGTTTACAATTGAAATATATGCATCATAAACATTTTTCAATATGAGAGCTGAGGAAAGTTATAAAAAATTCGCAATAAATCCATTGCTTTTCTTTTGTACCATCAATGATTCCTGAATAGGAAACAAGTGATTGAAAAAAGAACTCGAATAGATGAACTTTCGAGCAGCAATCATCATTACTCATGTATCAAAGTTACATAAAAATAGTGATAATATAGTTCATTTTCATGACGTGGTTCAAAAACGCTCTACTGTCTATTCTATTTATCTTATCTTTAATATGAGCTCTACCATAAAATATGGGAATCTCTCAAATATGACTAATCTTGGAATCTGAATCTATTTCTACGCAATAGAAGTACACATATATGTGAACAGATTTATGATGCATACGAATGTTATCATCATACTTTGAGCTTTATCCTCCTCTTGACCAAGTTGTGGCGGATAATCATCATCCCATTCAATTAAATCATCATCACATAAAATTACAATTTGACATTCACGATCTCCACGCTATTAAAATATGAAACAAAAATTTTCTTTCAAATTCTACAGATATGCATATATCAACGTATACTTGAGCAGATTCGACTAGTACAGGGAAAATATTTTTTTCAAGAAATATTTCAAATTGTCGTTTTGCACCATCGTTGGATAATTCATGTAACAAACCACATAAATCTTGACATTGAATTGTTACTTGATCGAATGGAATAAGAAAATAGTCACAAGCTTCACGAAGATCTTGAATACTAACTGATGGCGGACAACGTATTGTTCCGACACTGTAAAAATCCTAAATGCAAAAATTTTACCTTTATAAGAAACGTGTGTCGTCATAAAAATGGAACATATTACTAGTAATGCTCTAAATATTGTTGCAGATATCCCATTAGCTATTTCATATTCTCCTCGTTCATTCGCTACAAGAGATGTTTCCCATGATGAACTGAACATTCGTCCAAGCATTGTATTAGTATGTGCACGAAATAATTGTGGATCGATAACAAATCGAGTTTCATCGACAACAAGTGTTACACGATCAGAAATATTCGGTGTTGTCGATGAAACAATAGTTTGTTCTTGATTTTTTTTACTTATCGTCGTTCGATTAGGACTCGGTCTATTTTCATCGTTATGATGAACATCGACAGTTACGTTTACGGATTGCACATGTCTATGTCGGCTACGAGAATGATAATGATGATGTGTTGGAGCACCAGTGATGATCGATGATGAATCGCGTGGTGTTGGCGATACAGATTTAGATCTGGCACGTAATTTATGAGGTTTAGCAGGCTGCAGTGGAAGTTGCAATTCGGGACTCGTCGACCCTAAATAAATAAGTTTGAATATCTTGAAAAGAAATCATTCGTTTTCTTCTTCATACCACTAGGTACTTTAAGAATTCCATGTGTTGGCTGTTCATTGATACGTGATATTAATTGGTTTTGTAATTCTTCATCGCTTGTTGATGTTCTATGTACAAGACAAGGTTTCATTTTATTATTTAAACGTTTTGTTCTACAAAGAAATTAGTAATTTTATTTCAAAATGTTTCCATTTATTTAGTTTTTTTACCCTCGATGTTTTGAAGATGCACTTGCTGATGACGCATCATTCGTATTGAGTTCATCTTTTGGTGAATCAGAATCATATTGTATATCATCATCAGTATCTGTACTAGCATCATGTGATGCTGACGGTTTCTTATTTGATGTTGCCATTTTAGTTTGTATTACATCACGTGTAATTGATTGATATTATTTCATGTATTAGAAACATGTACATATATATATATATTGTTTTTTTTCTAGATGTTACGAAGAAAAAAACGAGAGAATTATAAATGAGTAAGAAAAGAGAATAGAAAGAGGAAGAAAAAAGGGACATGTAATTATAACAATGGAAATGGCAGATTTTTTTATTGACTGTAATGATGACAAATCAACGGATGATGATGTCGCTAATAGTTAAAACAGAATATATATATATATATATATATTGACAAATATGGAAAACATGTTTATTGCATGACTATCAGACGTCTTATAAAAGTTTAGAAAGACTTAAACAATACTAGACAGTTTTACTAAATAATTGAGTTCACGAAATTGAGTAATTTGATAATGACATAGCTAAATGAGTAATTGCATGCGAGAGCGATTCTCTTTGAGATTTAAGAGGAAAAAAATACCGTTTACATAACTGTTTATTCCGTTTTTGATGAATAAATTTTTCTAGTTGTATGAAAGACATGAAAAATATGAAACTCAACAGAAACGACAGCGAGGTTGTCATCTGAAAGAAAACTAAGAAAAATTCTTAAAAGTGAAACATGGCGATTCTTGAAGTGATAGCTTTTACTGCACCGCTCTTTAATGAGTAATTGTCTTCTATGAGAAAGTAATTATGTTTTTTTTTCAATGAGACTTTTCTTGAAAAGAGATGTTCAATGTAATAAATGTGCATACTAAATAGCACAACTTCCAATTAGACAAACTTTTGAATGAATGTTTCTTCTGAATTTTTTATGCTTATTCAGTTAATTTAGAGAGGCGTGAAAAACATGCAAGGCAATTTAGTCGACTTTCTATGCAAATAAGACGTTGTGTCTAAAGGTCATTTCATTGAATCATGTAAAAAACTGTTTCCATGATTATCTAGAAAAGAATTGGATTTTTAATGGAGTCAAGCAAGTTTTCCGATGTATAACTAAGACTTGAGTGTCTATTTCCGTTGATTCAAGTAGATTCATTAAAAATCTAGAAGCTGATCTCTCATTATTAAAGTATTTGCATAGTATTATATTGTCTTTGAAGTGCTATTTAACATTCATAAAAACTTGAAATACAGATCTTCGTTCGTAGAGAAGTAGAAACAAGAAGCTGTTGCATGGGAATATCGTTAGTAACATTATTTATAATAAGAACAAAATAGTTGAAACTTTTCCATCACCAATATCTTGACAGAACTCACACACACGTTATTCTGTATCATGTGTGTGTATATATATATTTTTTTTTATCTACCTCTAGTTGGCTATCCGATTGACTTTATTTGGCATGAAGTTTACGAAAAACGAATGCAACGTCAAAGATGAATTGAACACATATAGTCATCGACGTGTAAACGATAGAAGGAAAAAGAAAAAAACAATCGTAATGATTTAACAAAGGATGTGAGTTCAATTTTAGCACGATGAATCAATCAAGGATTGGCTCTTTCTTTTCTTCAGGAAATGTATATAAATTTTCTGCAATCATCTCATTCTTTACTTCGTCGATTACGAGATGGTTCGATTGATACTCGTTATAGTTACTTTTCTGTATTAATTAATTTCCATTTCGTTGAATTCAAAATGCCTATTAAGTTATTTGCTACAGCACCTTATATCTATATGTTCTCGAATGTTTCCATCGTTTTTAAAAGCATCGACAGAGTCAGACCACTTGAATGTGAATACAATTGAACGGAAGCTAGTGTCATAGAAGTGTGGAAAGTTCCGAGTATTAGTACCGTATGAATAAGGGAACAAGTGAAATAACGTGACTAGAAAGAAGATTACAAGTGAAATAGAAAGAATTACATGAAACAAATATAATTTATTTGTTCTTTTTGAGCTATCTGATGTATCGCCAACGCTCGTCCTTAACTTGAAATAAAATAGTGCTCAAGATATTTCAAAATTTTACTGTATCATATTTTATGACATAATCATGCGTATGATTAACAATTCCTAAATTCTAGAAGTCTATTCAAACTTATTTTTCTCAAGATTTCGACCTTTCTTCTCTATCAACACCTTATAAGTAAAGTTTTTAGAATACCAAAATACTTATACATGGCAGTAACATCAGATTGTATGAAATTTTTAAAAATTAGAATACATTATTGCTAAATTTATTCTACAATTTTCATACTCTATAGTAGTTAGAATCTTTTCCTAGAAGTCAGATGTAGATTCAAATATTTGCAAATGTATAGCTACTCATTCTTGTGTCTTTTCCTCCACCCATATGGGAATCAGCAGTCAAGCAAAAAACAAACATGACTTACATGGAACCTTAAGCCCTCGTTGAACAACGCATAATGTTCATTAAAGAAAAAAACACTCAAATGAAAACAACTGATCAATTAGTAATCTTGTTAAGGAAGTTCATGAAAAGAAAACACCTTGCAGTTATTTAGAAGAAAATAGACGAGAGATCAATGTATAAAACAACATAATATAATTGTTTTTCATTCTTTTGAAACTTATGACTACACAAATTCTCGGTGGACCATAGAAAAGATGTTTTCTGAAATGTCAACAAAACGAGATCGAAACAAGTATTACATGATTTCATATACATAGAAATAATATTGTCTCGCTTGTGAAATAAAACATTTATTCACCTATGTATAACAAATTTCCATTCACTTCAACTGAACAAAAATCAGCAATATAATGTGCACGTCGAGTAGTCGAAAATTTAAAAATCATTATTCATAAAACATGTTGAGATAATTAAGACATGTTTTTAAGAATGTCAATATCTTTGGTGTTTTTGATCGTAAAAACAGTTTTTAATAAGCCAAATAATTCCAGTGAAAAATACTATCTGGTTTATCGGCTGTGCTGTTGAAATGAACGGAACACAGATACCACATGGGATGGAATGCTTAACGATGTTTATAAATAGTTGCTATGATTTGGTTGGAATAGTGAAAAACAAAGGCGTAGAAGAAGAATTTGAAAATTTCTACACTAAACTTACATTCGTTATTTTCTTCGAAAAAATACGTGAACTCAATAAACTGCGTATCTATCATCACTTTCTATAACAAAACTAATGTTTATAACATGCTTAGAATAACCATTAATAATAATAAATGAAATAAAAGAACAAAGAGACAATTGTAAAATAAAAATAGCAAAACGTCCATAAAAACAAGGAATGTTACTCATAAAAATGCCGATGTAAAAAGGCAACAGCATTTATTGACAATCGATCTCATGAGAAAAACAAATATCATTATTTTTTAGTGAATTGTGAGCATTTTTTATTTCCATTAGTATAAAGGATTTCAAGAGTATATTTAATTTTTATACTTTAGTTCACATGAACTCATATTCGCAATAGTTTTTAAGTACATAGAATATATTATCAGCAATGGATCTATCATTTTATTATACGTCACTGAAACGTTGGAAGACTAAAGAAATGCATTCAATTATAGGATAGTTGAATTTTTTAAGTAAATGGCTTATGTAGCTGCCAACAAGTTTTCCGCGAATCACTCAGTTGATACCACAAAAAAAAAGAAATCGATAATTAATGAGTACGAGTGGTTGGTATCTTCAATCAGTTTTTTTTTAATTTAAATTGTTTTGATAGTAACAGAATTTTAGAACAGTTAATAACAAAGATGTCTAAATTATAGACGACAGAAGAAAACAAGAATTACCATATCATTAATAGTACTTTTTCATTGGAAAATTGAGTTTCTTATTTTGTATCAGATATGTAAACACATTCAAAAGAAATTCACAACAATAAATTGACAATGATGTTCGACAAGACGCACAATGTATGTGTCTGTGCGCGTGTCATAAAAAAGCTTTCATCATGTTGAATGATTTAACTAATTGTTTGAGGGCATGTTAGAAATGAAAAAAAAATTTCTTGTCCAACTCATGTATTAATTTCAGTGCTAAAAAAACAGCTGTAACCGAAAACATACTTATTAAATTTGATTGAAACCTAAACATCGAACATTTGCATGACTTTATCATAAAAACCTGCATCGAACATTGGACTAAAATTTCAAAATTTTAGATTCTTCTATTAAAACAAACAGTGCAGAATTCGACACTTTTTTTTCTATCAATGTCTGTTGCACAATGAATTTAGCACCCGTTATTTATCATATAATTACAAAAATTCAAGCATCACTGATATGAACAGAAGCAAAGCAATATTTTGTCTTCATATTTCTATTTTGATGTATCGATATTTAGGTCTTATGTATTGATATCACACGATGAAGGATAGTAATACTCAGAGAAATAGTATTTGATGTGTCTTTGATGAAATGAATCATCGAAAAAATGTACGATTGTATCTTGTATATCCTGAATTAATTATTGAAATAGCTGATGATGTATTGTTCGATTCAATTTCTATATTGTATAATTCAAAATCGGTAAATAAAGAATGATTCGAATGCTATTGTTTTTATCGTTGTCGTTCAAGCTGTGCTATGCAGACAAAACAGTTGCACTGTCTGATAAAATAGCAAAAATATCAATAAATTTCGATTCGGCAACGGAAAAATTGCTGCCACACATACAATTCTGTGAATGATACTTTGATTTTAGTTTTTTAAATATTCACTATTCAAAACTAATGCTATGTTTTCCTGTCGAATTATCACCGCGCAGTTTGTATAATCTGATCTGAGGGCAGTGCCTCTCAGAATTCTGATACCACTTGATTACTTTTACTTCTGTATTGAAAGTATAGAGCAGTTTTTTTATTTACTTTTCTCATCCACAAAGCTGAAATTAATTACTGTATATAATTATCTGTGGAATAAAAAATAGGAACAAAATAATTTGAAGAGAGACAAAACTAAGTTGTTGTCATTCATTTGTGAGGAAGGACGATTATTTAATAGAACCAGAGAGACTTTTATTTACATCCTGTCCAATTATTATTGTATAACCTCATTAGTAGTTATCGGAACTAGAATTTCTGCACAAAGTACGTAACGAATGTAGTCTCGCTCTTTTCTTCCATTTATGAAACAACACCATGTTTTATGAGCTGATAGGTTTTTTCTGTTGATTACGTATAATAGGTGTCACCCTGTCAGTTTTATCCATCTAAGGTGACGACGAGTTTAATCAATTTTCTACAGCATTTAAAAAACAATGATTCTTTTATGTACGTTGAGAAAAACAAAAAAAATTGATTCATTGAATGTGCGATTGCCTTGTTAAGTATTGAATCGATGTAATGCACGATTTAATGGGACAAGCGTAGATCCACAGTCTTCTTTGAAACATAATTTTTAATGCTGTGACGATCATTCATCGAGTTGACCTTGCTGTCTAATAGAATGATCATAGTATGATTTTATCTTTTTCATGTTAATTTCTTTTTCTTTGAATCGAAATCTATAGATAGGCATTGTATTTTATATTCAAGATTTATTTATAGATACCATTCGAGTTTTTGTATAAAAGCAGAAAATCAAAAAATCAATTCAGTTTTTCAATCATTAAAACATAGCTCAAAACAAAAAAAATTGTACCAGGCTTCTGAGATCCACTGTGCAATACCTTATTACGAAATCGTTGAGGAGAGACGAGAGAATTCATGTTTTCCTCACATCTGATTTACTCTACTTTCTGAGGTATAGAAAATCGATTATTATCAGCTTAAATACTACTTCTAGTAAGATAATAATTGTTCTCTCTCTTTCTTTGAATATTTCACGATGAAAATAAATCAAAATATCAATTCATTTATTTATAAGCATATTTTCGACAGTCATTCTCAGTAGTCAATAAAGAACTAGCTGTTAGTGACTATGCATTCACGATCAAATAGAAACTATTAATCTTCTTGCTCATTTGAAAAAATATACGACTAGGACTTATTGTTTAAAGAAATAAATAATCATTTTTGAGAGTTTTATTGCTATTATTCAAAAACAATAGTGCGTAGATCTAAATCTTTACTGTTTGTTTATGTCATCTAGTAATACATGAGAGAAAAAGATATTCTGTGATTACATATCTCGCCCTCTGAAAAAAAACAAATGATAGTAATAAAAGAACAACAAACATTGCTTTGGTTATGTTCGAAGCGCAAACACAAACTTATAGTCTGTTGTTGCTTTTGTATCTATGTATTTTGAAAGATAATTATAAAGCTACGTTAACGTCTAGTATGACTAGGCATAAAAAGAACGACTATTTCGAAATTAGCGAAACATTTTTATCAGAGAACGATATCAATGGATGTTCGCTCTGCGTCATGATTTTTAAAGATAAATAAATATTGTTGAGTGCAAAGTGAGTGAGATGTATATTTTTTCTATTGTACTCAAAACAGTCTATTTTTAAGTTGCCTCACATTCGTAGATACTCTTTTTTAAATGCAATGAGTCTACTCATCACTTGAAGATCGTCTGCTTACTCAAACAAAAATGATTTGTCTGTCATTATTACTCTGTTGACAAACTTTTAGTAGAAATTTCGACAATTGATTATGTCTGTTTAAATTTATCTCTCAGAAGAAACAAAAAAAACGCTTCATTTATCAAATTTATAAATATGTAAAATATAGAAGAAGAAAAAATCAACTTGATAAAATTGAATTGCATACGTGATTTTTTAAATCATAAAAAAAATATTCTTTTATTTTTGTTCGTGTCCTTTTTTTATGCATACAAACAAACGGATGAACCATGACTAGCTAGCAAATAAAACCGAGTGACATTATCAATATTAAGTTTCAGCGTCTTGATTATGATTCACATTCGAGGAACGATGAGCTTCATTTTGTTCAATTGGTCTTGCTTTATCGTGAAATTCAGGATCATTGTAAACTTCTTGCCAAATATCGGCTAGACATACACTCGAATGAAAACGATAAAATATTGATAATGGTGATGTAAATGCTTGTATTATAGCCCATGTACCAGTATCGTAGTATGAAGCTTGTATGGGATTTAATCTTACTTTTTTTGCTGATAATGAATCATGTAACCATATAGCTATAAAATAGTAATTTAATTATTTAAATTACATCAAAAATATGAAAAACATGAACGAAAAAAGAAGAATCATTTACCGAGATTTGTTAATAATAAAGCTGTGATTGACTCTCGTCCTGGTTTATTTCTCAATTCTGATTTTGTTCTAACTCGTCTCTGAAGTGCATCCAGAATAAAACCTGATTGAAGAAATGTTTGACATATTGCTAAAAATCCAATCGATATTTCAATGCCAATAGGTAATTTGCCTGGAGGTTCTTTAACAAATATCGATGCAAATAATCCAAAAAATGAATATCCAAAATCCCCGACTGTTGTTATTATGATTAGTACTTGATCGAATACATCAACATGGGCTTCTTTATCGTGAAAAAGTTTAGTCGTGTGCATAAATGATGTACAAACTATGGACAGAGAAACAACAAGTAAGACGAGTTCAGTTATATGTGCTACCGAAGTCGCATCCTCATTAAGGAGATATGTTGGTATCAGTGTTAGAATTGTCAATAAAAATATGATACCACCAAGAAGTAAGCCACGTGATGCACGTGCACAATTTATTTTAAATACATGTCGATCACCGAAACGTAATATTGATCGTTGTCTACTTTTACCAACATTTCTCCACATGATAAAGAATACAGTTAATGATATAAGACTGTATTCAATTAAACATGGATATAAATAAACATTCAAACTTTCCTCAATTTGAGTTATAAATGCAAGTGTAGTTTTAGTTCCATTTGTACCACTCTGAACACTAGGCCCTGCTCTTGTAATAGACGTTGAATTTGTATCATTGAAATAATCAGAAGTCGTTGTGAATAGAGCTAAAGAGAATTAAAATTTCATCTGAGGAAATCTATTTCGAAATCAGTAACATCTAGTGTCAAATGTTCTAATCTAGTTTTGAAGGTAGAGAGAACAGAATACGGATCATAGATATTGACTTCAGAAATTTTCGTTCTTACTTGTAGGAATAACCATAGAATACATGATTTTTGATCTTATATAAGCTTTCCGAATACTAGATAAAAATTTCATATTATTCGATAAATGTCAATAAAATCTCTGTCAGATCTCACAACAGAGTAGGTTTCGAATAAAATAATCAAACCTACGTTGAAATATTCATAGATTGACAGTTCTTTAGTTCTAATTGAGACTAACTTCAACTGCATAATTGTATGAACCCCTTATACTCATACAATTATTATAATAATGATTTCAACACGTATAGTTTTCGAAGCAGTATATATCGTATAACCAGACACTGGCCCACCTATACAAATATAGTATGATGATGAGCCAGTTTATTAACTTTGATGTAAAACGATCATCCCTCTATTTCTGTAGATACTATGCAACACTATTGAAGACGAGCAATTTTCTTTTTTATCACTAAAGTACTTTAAGAAGCGTTTACCACAATTTTGTCAACTTTACAATATGTATTTCAGCTGCTAACTGAAAATCAAGATGCTTGATCAATTCTCAAGTTTCGAAATTGTGACGCAATGACATGCTCTCATTTTCGTCACCGAAAAACATTACGACTATCGTATTTCTATAGAAAACCTATTCAAAAATCAACCATTCTTGATCTTTCACTATTTATCTGAAGTAGACGTAAACTATAACTTTCGTCTAATGTCTATTAGATTTTAAATATATACCAGTAGTTGCATTCAGCATTGAATTCGTTACATCCGACGTCGTACCAGGTGCTTCATTTGCTTCCGGCTTTTTATGTAATTGTTCCAATGTTTCGAAGACAATAGCTAACAGGAATATTGAATGAAAGGATTTTTCAAAAGAAAAATTCTAAAATTCAACTATATTCTTACCTTCAAACCATGTACAAAAATTAGCTATAATTACATGAATAAGGCCGATTTTTGCCGTAGAATGATAACGATTGATCACAAGCTGAAAAAAATATTGAAAAACAAAATTCAAAGTATTTCTATTCAAATTCGAAGTATAAAAAGACTTACATTTCCATATCGGAATAAAAACGAAAATTGTACACAATGAAAAAAAAATCGAAAGATATAAGTGACGGATTTCGTTACCATGACTACCGTAGAATAGGAAGTGGATGGTGCGGCGCGATGTTGTTTCTCATTTATGGTTACTACTGTTTTTGCCAATTCAATTATAGTTAATAGGAGACCGCCCATACAAAGCACTCGAATACGAAATGAATAGAAACATATTTTACGTATTTATTTATTTTTAACACTTACATCCAGCACCAGCTCTCATGAATAATCCACCTGTATTATTAATATCAGGATAATAGAACATATCTTCCGATTTTTTTACTGTTATATCAATATATTCTTCATTATTATGAGCATTTTCAGTTTGTTTCACCCAGGTTTGACGAAATTTAATTATGTCAAAAGTACACCATACCATCCATACAATTGACACAGCGTAGACATAAGAATAAACAATCTAAAACAAATATAATCCTATGAATATTAAACAATAAAACAGAAATACCTGCATTGTTGTTCGAAGATATGTTTCTTCTTGTCGTATAGCTAAAACAAGTACCATACAAACAATGAAAACAACCAGTAATGCACCGATTTCCATCATAAAATTTGAAGGTGGTAAAATTCGTTTCTCTCCATCTCTATACATAGATTAAGTTCAACAATATGTAGATCATGAATGTAATAGAACGAGATAGAGAATCCTAACCGATCTCCATGTTCAAGACGACGCGCTCGATTTGTCTCGTCGGATGATCCAATCAAGCCAGATGGAGGTTGTGACGGTAGCGCAGGTGCCCGATGAGAAGAACGAGGTGTTGAATTTCCATAATAACTTGGAATTTCATTTTGTTGATCATCTGTAGTCATATATGGTGCACCTGGTGCATTGTCAGGACGATTGTCATCGTATTCATAAGAATTTATGTTATTTTTTCGGTTTATCATATGAGGATCTGATACCTCAAGCCCGACGCTATCAACATCGATACCTTGTAGTTGATTCTAAAATAGAAGACAGTTTATAATTAAAATTCGAGAAAAAGCTTGTTAGCGCAGCCGAGTTGGAGCTAAAATGTGGAACTCACATAGCTTCATACGCTACTAGAAAGCACAGAAAATGTAATATGAAGAATTTTTTTTTCGCGTTTTCTTTTTCTGATAGGCGCCCTATGTTTCATTTTCATGTTTGCTATTCACTCGTTAGTTTCCATTTTTCTTAATTTTACATTTTTCTTATTAACAACATTGGAAGAAGCGGCAGATAATGTTGTAATATATGACGATAATAGAATGCTGGTTGCTATGTCTGTAATGGATTCATACACTGGTTTCTATGGTCTGTAATGATGGAAGGGAGGGGAAGTTCTGTTATCCCCTGAGGGGGGAGAGGAGCATAAAAAATCTCACTCTTAAATTTCCACTCACTATGTTCTTCGAAAACATATGTGAGTTCCACAAAATATGAATCTTTGTTATTTTACCAGTGGTCTATCAACATATTGTGATCGATAAGCACTTGCTATCATTCTTGTTCGATTATTGTCATATACTTGCATTGATGATGGAATATTCGATTCTTTTAAAGTAACATGTGGTTTCTCATCATTTTTAAATACATTTGATTCACTGAGATAATTCTCATCTTGTAGTTCATAGAAATCACTTGCTTCTTCATCATCTTTTTGAGGATTATCTAATTGATTAGAATTATTTACAATGCCTAAATTATTCATTGCATCTAAATATGAAAATAAATACAATCAAATTTCGTCTTTGTTTTCTATTGATAAATACATTGTGTTGTTTTTGGTACATTTTTAATTTGAGATGGAATTGGTGGTGGAGTTCTTCGACGAGGTTGAGCTGCTTGTAAGAATCTTGTTGATTGCAGATCGGTTTTTGTTGTTGCTTTGATCTGTTTTGGATTCGATGCAGATCTTTTGTTAGATGGTACGACTGATGAAGACACGAGTGAGACAAAATTGTCATTATCATCATCATCATAATTCTGTTTAGATGTAGCTGACACAGTAGGACGTGATGCAAATGGTTGACGAGGTGGTGGAGAACTTCTGGATAATCCATTTGGTCTATCACTCATATCAAACTTCTGAACAGCTTGACGAACTGTTGAATAATTTTGTTGCAGAAAAGAACGATTGTCTAAATGAGGATTCAATATTCTTGATGTTTGTTGCGATGTATAGGGTGGTGACAACTGAGACATTTTAAGGAAAAAATTTCAGAGCTCAAAGTTCGACGATACTTTTATAAAAAGAGCATGTTAGCGTGTGTTGGTTACAAACATGGGTTTGTAACCATTGCAACGCAGAAAAAAAGAAATGAAAGTGAATCTTATCAGTCATTATTTATTTCATATCTTTGTTTTAAATGAATACGATGTAGGGTGAAGAAGCGCTTACGCCCATTTATATTTATCACATTCTTTACAATTGAACTAAATCAAAATATGAGCCTTCCTAGTCGATGACTGTTAGTTTTACTCATTACTGACAAATAAAAGCTAAACAAGGATATGATGATATTATTATCACTCAAAAGAAATAATTTTTCAAGTCTTACTTTATTACTATTCTGTTTTTAGGTTATTAGATAATAAAGACTTGTTGTGCTTCCTATTGGTTATATTTTTCGCACATTTATTTTTAGAGGAAGATTTCTTTTAGTGCTGACTCAGTAGTACAACACAACTCGTAGGTGTAATTTGGTCTCGAATCATGGTGTTTGACTCCTCAATTTTACCTATTACGAATTGCGAACATATTTTCCGAGAATTTAAAATAATTCACTGCAAGTTATGTCAAATAAACGAATGAATAAAGATTACAAGATCATTATGACAACTGAAACGTGTGTTCTACGAGTCGATTCATATCGATTATGTTGACTTTTGCAATTTTACTACGCCACTCATTTATTAGTTTCATTTAACATCTTTTTAGTCAAGATTCTAATAAGATTTATGAAAAATTAAAAACTTGGAAATGACTATTTTGTTTAGACCGAAAACCGATTGTAAATAAACACTATGATTTTTATTGTCATATTTGAAATAGCAATTTGTTTTTCATCGACATTCATATTTTATTTTCCACTGTATAGTTTGTTTTTGTTAAATTTCGAGTAATTATCATTATAATGATAATTGGTCATTCAACGAAAAAATAAACCTGCTACATATGTTTTTGTATATCTACAACATTTTAATTATTTCTCATCGATTTCATTGAAAATAGTGACAGTGATATGAGATACTCTTGAGTATTAGGGTGTTAAACAATTATTGATATCTGTGGGCGTATGAGGGTTGCAAAAAGTCAAAACATCACACTTAATATCAACACATAACCCTTTACCTGTGTTACTTAAGCAATTGATAAACTCCTTGTAGTCATTTACATTCTAAAGAGATTGTAGATCTTTCATTATTTAACAAACACTTTATTTAACATGTTTATCTCTGATGGAAAAAATATGTTGGGAAATAGGGGCGGCGGGGGGGGGGGGTTGATTGTGAAGAAGTGATACCTCAATTGACACATTTACGTACTAATTTCAGTGACATGAGAGTTTCAAGCTTCCTTATGTGAATTATTAAAGTTTTTGTTTCAAAGACTGATAGTTCAACTACGAAATAAATAAAATGCAGAGTTTTCTTTTTGAGATTACATAGGATTGATAGGATTTCAATAATTTGAAATATGGTGATATAGAATAAAAACAAGTTGTTCATTCACAATACTAATTTCTTGGATTAAGTTTAACATAAAGTTTGAAAAATAGTATCAAAGAAGTAGCTTATATCTATTTTGTCGAATATTTTGTTAAGAACACATTCATACCTAAAACCTATCCATAGAGATTAAATGTATCAGTTGTCGGTTTATATAAATTATTTTCACTTACCCAACAAGATTGATTGATACTTCAGCAATGATAATGTTGCATAGTAAACGCACTTAGTCATCATAACATCATTGAATTCATTGAGTTACAAGAAAATCATTGTTTAACGGGATATAATAATATTTCAATGAATACTAATACAGATACGCATTGCCAATGGTATCGTTTTCATTCTGCTATAGGTCAATGGAGAGTTTCAAAATTAATCGACTAGAATCAGAATGTTACATTCTATTCAAATCAAATTTATCCAAATTAAATTAACGGTAATCAGAGTAGTTGCTTAACCCTTGAAAGCCGAATATCCCTTTCAAGGGGCATTGAAACAATTTCAATGAAATCCAATACATGTGCTAATATGCAAAATTCAACATTTTTTCTGAACTAACATGAACTTGGTGATTATATAGAGATGCAACAATAATTTTCAAGTGACTCTTGGGTCGAATAATGGATCTTTCACGACTCGTGATTCTTGTAATCTCACTATTATACATTTTGAAGATTTTTTTATTCATAAAAGCAACATGTGTCCCTTTGGGTTTATTAAATAATATTGTGAAACTTTACAAAATGTTGCTGATTTTTTTCTACATCCAATATCTCAACAGTGCACCACCTCTTTTGACTGAAAATTTCACGACAATTCGAGAATCATGTAAACTGCTGATGAGTAAAATTTGAATCGAAATTATTTTCTTTAAAGTTGTTTCAAAGTCTAATATTCCTCCTTAAGGACGTTATGCAACTCAAGAAGAAGAACTGGACAGATCATTTTGGTTATATTATTAGCTTATTAAAATTCCATCCTGTCATCTGCTAGGATATTGTTTTGATTCATCTGGTCAGTGCGCAGTGGAGCAGAATCTACCCGTGTGCGCCCACGGCCGTGGGGGGAAAATTTTGAAAACCTAGGGAGTGGGGGAAATTTTTGGAAAAATATTTCCCTCCTTAAAAATATTTTTTCCCTTCTAGACTAGAAGGGAAAAATATTTTACAGCATTCCAAAGCGAAGCTTACTTGCTAAATTATATATGCATTGATCAGATCTTGGGCTTTTTTCTGGAAATGAAGATGTTTATTTGAAATTGTTGATAAAGATACATTTGGTATTTGGACAACAGACGGAAAAATAATTACATCGAAAGTAATAAAAGCATTTTATACCAACGAAAAGCTAGCCGATGGTATTCATGATTTTTTATACTTTTACTCCCTGATGATATTAAAAGTTAGAAGCGAAGCAGTTTGTAAATCGGCAGCGTCAATTTTAAAAGGACACATACACAATAACTGTTCATTACAGCATGATTCATTAGATGAAGAAGTCATGTTACATTGGAATGCACCACCAATACATACAGCTGATTTATTTATCAGAAGTTCACTTAATGATTATTTTAGTCATACCAAAGAAAAACAGTGGTTATTTTATAAAAAATGTGAACAATATCAAGCTTGGAAGCTTGTTTCTCCGGGTTCAGTTGTTTTAAATCGTTCCCAGGTCGAACAATCTGATGAAAAGTTCTTACAA
>OENT01000604.1:37659-93426 GCA_900239685.1 Rotaria macrura
GCATTAGAAGATTCTTGAAAGATTCTGTTATATGTGATATACCATAGTAGTATTTCAATAAAATTAATTATCCTCTCAAAATATCACTAAAGTTATTAATACGAATAAAGTGAATGTAAGATCTTTCGAGGAAAATATAGTATGATCTGATGTAAGATGTCAGAGACGACGATTTTTTGTCAGATTCTTGAAAGATTTCGTTCATATGCAAGATCTTGCATGTACAACATAAGATCTTATGTCATATTTTTTGAGCTGGGTTTGTGCAAGATACAAGTGGGAAGATTACCTGAACCAAACGACAATGTATAATAATATTCTTTTTTTTCTAACGTGTGTTTGCAATGTTTCAAGTTGTTGTTTTTTTAACATATACGTCTTAAACAAGAGTTCCTTGTTTTATTATTGAATTTTATAGTGGGGGAAATTTTTTGAAAAAAAATTGTCGTGGGGGGAAATTTTCCATTTTTCCGGCAGATTCTGCAGCCCTGTCAGTGCGGCATATAGTTGAATCGATAACTGGAAAACCATGAGTTCGAGACGAAGAGAACATAATTCACTGGGACGGACGACAAGTATGAATACTCGTATTGTGCAGAAGTCATTCTATTACAAAAGCATAGTAAAAGAACAAACTACCCAAATAGTTTCAAGAAATGAAATTTCAACAAACGAGACTGAATGGGTTAACAATAACAAAAAGGAGTTTGATTTACCTAAAACATATGCTCATAAATAGAGAATGGTAACTTAGAATATCCAAACTGAAGATTCATTTTGTGAGAAAAATAAAATCCCATCGCCGCTCCCTTGTTCCCTATTCCACATACCATCTAGTACTATGAATACATTGTGCTAAGTGATATAAACTGAATCAAGAAAACAAGTCTCTTTTGCTCAATCAATTTATATAAACATCGACGTAAACAACTATGTACGAATAACTAATCCTATTACTTCATAACAAGATCGGTTCTTCTTGTCTGTTAGTTTTCTTTACGTGTTAGAGGAACTATGAGTATTCAAATTTGTTAATCGATTTCGTAGCGTAAGTGCTGATCTTCTTTTTGTTTTATTTGAAACTGTATTGATTCTTGATTTTCATAGTAGTGATGAAATAACTCGCTACTATAGTTCTAACTAAATGATTCAATCGCTCTCATCACTTTACTGTTTTATGACGACGAAAAATTCTGTTTAAATTATTCTCTCTCTTCTTACAGTCTATGATTAGATAAGTTTCGAATAAATATAACAATAAAGTAATTCAGCATATGCACAATTCCTTTAGATAATCACTGATATGTTGGTATTAAAATTGTTCTTTGGAATAGTTCAAATTATTCAAAACACAATAACTTTTTAGTCGTTTGCATTTTTTCACTTAAATAATAAAGTAAAAATTCGAAACTACCTTTCTAGAAACTCCTCAGTTCGCGGCTTGTTATTATTTCAGCACCAATATTGATTGTTTTTTTTAACGAAATCAGAAATATTGCCTAATAAGGTTTGACATTCATTCGCAGACTTTCACAGCACTTGTTAATAGATCGCTCTAGCTTTTAAAGGTAAGAAAAACGTAAAAAGCTGAAGTATCGAAGATAAATGCTTTTCATTAAAGCAGGTTTCGATGCAAACGTTTGAAAATCTTGTTTTTCCTGTGTTCTTCTTGAGAAAAATTACAATTTGAATTCATAAACTTCTATATAAAGTCTATTTGTTCAATCATAGAGATTGAAGAGTTTAAAATCAGTTGCATTTTTACATAGTTAATCAACAATTGAATAAATAACGAGTTATTACATGAAGAACTTCGCTTGTAGAATGTAACGATCTCCAATCATTTGTCCGTATTGTTGAGATCATTCCGAAACACTAATGATCTGTTTGATGTGTCTTTACGATAGTGGCCAAAATAGGCAGTCCAATGGAAAAATACAGAGATGAGCAGGGGACATGCTAGAAACAATTACTCCTGTCTTATTCCATAGTAAATAATCAGTGCTTCGGGTTTCGATTTAATAATACGAAAATAATAAAAATATCGATTCTGATTCGTGGACAACTTGATAACGCTTTATAAATTCTGTTGATATGAAGAATTTCTAAAATTTCATAAAACACATTTCACCTTTTAGTTTTGTTTGTGCAGCAAAGAAAGGATAGGACTTGAATAAAAATAAAAGAGAATTTCATACATCTTTCGAATGTTTTAATAGCGTAAAATATGAGAATAAACAACTGATCTCCTATACATACATTAATCGATCTTCAGTTTTTTATTATAGGTTCTAGTTAAAACTAGGAATATGTACAATTTCATACTGTTCTTTATTAATATTCGATCTGTTATAACAAGCTTCAATCAATGGATTGAACTTCTTCAGTTGAGTAAGAATACTTTTGGTCATCAAATTTTTCGAGAACTCCTTTCACCTTATTTTTGTCGATGAAGGATACGAGTGCAAAATGTATTCCTTATTGATACTCCAATTTTTACTCACAGACACTAATAAGAAATTTATCTATTTCATAGCAGGGGATAGCGAAAAATCTGGATGAACTGAAAATCTCTTGTCACTCGTTCATTTTCTGCAAAGTTTATCTGCAATAGTTCATATTTATAATTATATTATAATACTAAATTTCAAATGATTTTCTAATTCGAAAACATGAAGTATCTTTTCGCTTAATTATTTCCTTTAGTTAAACTATTGGTCATTTTACCATGAATTTCAATACCGAGTGAAAAATATCAAATTACGGGAGATTTAAGTACGTTATAATCGAATTTTTCTGCACCAAAATCTAAATTACAATCGGTTGAAATCATCGAAACGAACGATAATTTGATTTTTAATCAAGTAATTGTCTTAAAAATCTGGTAAAATTTTGATTAAAATCATCTGATCTGGATTTAATAGGATTTTAATCAAAATTTTACCGGATTCTTAAGATAATTACTTGATTAAAAATCAAATTATCGTTCGTTTCGGCGATTTCAATCGATTATAATTTAGATTTTGGTGTAGAAAAATCCGATTATAAACTACTCAAATCTTCTAGAATCCAATATTTTTTCACTTGGTACTTCAACTGTTCGAAATGTTATTTCACTTTTACTCGGAATACATAACAATTATTCAAGATACTTTCGCATATTCTTTTATTGCTATTATTTATTATAATGTAAAACTTAAAATTATTCTATTTGAAAGTAGAATGGAAGATAAATTAACTGAAGAATAACTGATGGATTACTATGTAATTTGAAGATCGAAAACTACAATTCTGTAGGACATGAAACATTCAAATTGCCTTTTTAATGTACACATCGTTGATAGAATAACATGTTTTGTTTTTCTACGTGCTAATTCCAATGTCATATGAAGAACAAAGAGATTTCATTGAATAAAATCAAATAGGAATTCGCGTTAATATTTTTCTGAATAACACTTGAATTTGTTCTTTTATTTAAACTTTTAAAAAACATTGAAAAGTATCTAATGGAAATAACATGTGTATCGATGTTATAAATACGTTAAAATTTTAATTTTGTTACTACCACCATAAGTACATATTTTGATCTAAATATTCTAACGAATAGTCATCCAATAATGCATCTAGACGGAGTCTTGTTCGTAACTGCATTACCTTGGTATAACTTACATCACGAAAACATATCGATGATAGATGATGATTACACGGTACTGCATATGTATTACAATATTGATTTCGATTTTTTATACAATCGACACAAGCTGAATGTTCTTTTTGCCAAAATATAAGATTTTTTGAGTATGAAGAGTTTTTTTGTTGATTTCGATGAATTTGATTTGTATTCATCCGTAATAAAACATGTAAGATTAGTTCTAAACTTTCTTGTTCTGTTTCTACTTCAAGAGTACGCAAATGTGGACAAAATCGAGTGACTATTTGAATATCTTCTAATGTACATTGCTTAAGAAGATTGACTTCAAGAACATGATTCGTATTGAATTTTACACGATTCGTTTCTGATTGTGGCGAATTTAGATAGAGTGTAGTTGGTGGAATCGTTAATGATTCTAAATTAGGAAAATAAGATAAAACTAATAATAATTGTTCTAATCGAAGATTTTTGTCAGAAATAACTAATTCTCTTAGTCTTGACGAAGGAACATGACGTGTAAGATCGAATAACAATGAAGAACTTTGCGTTGAACCTTCTCCGGAGAGAATTAATCGTTCGACTCGAGAAAATTGAATAGAATTGGAAGTAATACACGAATAATTATGCACATTAACTTCAGAAGCTAAATTTATGCTATTTTCATAACATTGACATATATCTTGATTGAAATCATAACGATTCCATCTAAGATAGGAAAAAGAAACAAACACCGATTTTTATTTTCGATAAGTATTTTCTAACAATTCATTTGTACCTATATGGTTGTGTAGAATAAAATACTAGCCATGAAGTATAATCATTCGATTTATAATGCTGATGTGTAAAAAAAAATTTTCGATCAATCCAAAATGAAGACTTGAATTTATCTGTTAATAGATGATACCTTGCGTAACTATTCATATTGCCATCTGTAATCAGACGATGGCGAAAATGAAATCTACGTAAATGTGGCATACGGTTTAAAATTACTTGTTGCCATCGATCAGCATTCAAGAATTCAATGTCACGTTGAGTCGAAATGCGTAACAATTGAAGTGGTTGTGAACAACATGAAATCAACCATTCGAATTCATCAAATGACGTGTGTTCTAATTTCAGACAGAGACTAATCAAATTAATTGATACAACAGACATATGTATTTCTGTACTTAATTCTGTTGATATTTCACAGGATAAACGATTGAGATTTGGCGTATAAATAAGTATATCATTCAATTGATCAAGATTACATTTGGCATTGATGATAAGATTTTCGATAGGACTCGATTTATTATCATTCGACGGTAAATTAATATTAGGACTCCATAATCCGAATGATACTTTGCAGTATTTCAATACAGGTAAATGAAGAATTAAACTGTAGACATCGTGTACATATTCTATTTTTTCAACGTTACTTATCGATAGACGATAGAGACGTGGTAAAAACGATAGCGTAGTAAGAATAGGTATTAGACTATCAGATTTAGTGTGGCATAAGGTTAAAACTTCAAGACGTGAGAAGGATGCATTCAAATGAAAAAATGTAAAAAAATGATCGATGAGAAGATGATGTGAAAATTGTAGAGATATAATACGATTTATATTAGGCATTAACATAGTACTACATCGATGTTGAAACATTGTCTTGGATAGTAAAGAGAAATGGAATTGCATGGGTAAAGTTGAGTTGACAATAAGATAATTCAAACGATAATTAAGATTAGAAAATATTTCGTAAATATCACAACTATCAAAAAATTCAAATATTTCATAAAGAATTTCATTAGACAAATCTTCAAAACGTGTAATCATTGATCTTGTAAATAGTATTAAATAAAATTGTTGAATGTATTTTACAGAAGTATTTTTTACTTACTCGATTGGCATATTTATTGATAATCCTCAAGTGAAAAAAGAAAAAAGAAATAACTCTAGGTTAGCAATCTTCAAGAAAGTTTTTGTTTTTCTTCGTGTTACTTGGTGATTTCATTGATTTGATGAGGTTAGTACTAAGATGTTTTATGACTACATCGATCGGCCAGGTAGATGAATTGAATTGTGAAGTAAATCGGTAGTAGAATAAAATGTGAAATTCTTTTTTAATGTGAAATGTGTCGTTCTCTTATCAAAACATGAGAAAGAAATGTGAGAAGAAATAAAATATGCGAGTCATTGAAACATGCTTTATTACGCAGTATTTCATTTCATATTGTAATGACATACACACGAAATGTAACTTGCTAGCATGAAAAATAGCTGCAATTGGTTGAATTTGTTTCTAATTTGAAATATTTATCAGAGCATCGTTTGGAATACAGTTCATAAGACTGTATAGTTGTAAGACTTCTTCTTGATGCATCTAATATAATCGATTGAGTCGACGATGATATTCTCCCCTATCAACAAAGTTTTATAATTACGAATTGCTTTATTTCGTTACCAGTATACAATGTCTCTCGGTACATTAACATTCCTCGAGACGAATTGTGTGTCGCATTTAGTCGATAAGAATTTTGTATATGTGATAAAGACCAATGCAACGAAGTTCTAAGTGAGCAAGCATTTGTATCTTAAGATTTTTTCTAATAAAGGAAACAACTTATGTTACATTTACTGCCCATAGAAAAATAACGATTGTTTCTCATCTATTTGGGAATTAAATCCTTTTGATACGGGCAAGTTAATATTTGACGTGTATTTCGAACAGACATCTTTGTTCTTGTTATACATTGTAGATAATCGTTTTTATTTTTTACTAGTTTCTTCAACTTCTACGTATATTCACATTGCATCTCAACTCTTCTGTATATAATCTTGAAGATTTCTTAAGTTTTAATCTATAAAATATTAATCGTGTATTTTATAACGAAAAAGGAAATATCTCTATAGTTATAGGATGTATGGAATATAGTACGAATTAGAAAGTGGATGGTTTAGATCTTAGAATTTTCTCTGAAATAACAAATAAATATGTATTTTTCTTTCCCATTTTCCAACTCAACGGTTCCTAACACTTTTCTACGAACACTTTCTCATATTCTTATAGAATGATTCCATCTTTAAACATGCAACATCCATGTAAAATTAGCAAAGACATTCAAAAGAATAACAATTTTGATTTTTACCATATATGCAATCCTTAAAAGTTACACGATCAGTTAAATTTTACCTGACTGTCTTTCATGATTCTCGTGAAAGCCATATGTGACGAAGTCATATACCACAACGTTTGCCATATGAATGACCAATTAGAAGTGTGTCAATATGAATTGTATTTTACATTATTGGAATATTTATGTTGCGTTTGATTATACTCTAGTTCTACTCTGCACATGAAAGGTGAACGATCTTTTCTTCACATGGATTCTTGCAGCTTAAAGAAGGACCTTCCCTTCATACTATTTCAAGAGAAAGAGAAAGAGAGAGAGAGATTTGATAGGGGCTAGATTTTCGGCGTACCCCTGATTGGTCCCCTATTATGTCCCCATCAACTGGTCCCTCCTTAATTGATCCCAGATTCGTCCCCTGATTTTTTTTCCCGGATTCGTCCCTTCCCAGATTCGTCCCTTGTCTAAGTTCGTCCCTCCCAAATTCGTCCCCACTCTAAATTGGTCCCCTATTATATTAATTCCCGCTTGATTTCAGAAAACATGAATTTCTAATGTAAATTTTTTGAAAGTACAAGATAATTCAGGAATCGATGATAATAATGCGTGGAGTCAACAGTTCCTAGTGTAGAAAAATATAAGCCGCTTTATGTGCCTGGATTTGCGACTCTAGCCAATACGATTTCTTGAGCATATATTTTGGGAATTGTAGTTGTTTTTTCTCGTGCTCTTTTCTTCATATTTCCGAGAGCTTGATCCATAATAAGTTTACTTCCATCAGATAAACAACATGGAATATGTTCATTTGGTTCACGAGTAATCACAGCATTATTTCGAGACAAAGAAAGTGTAATCTTGCAATTTCGTTAACCACACCGAGATTCTCCTACTGTTTTTCGTTCACGTTTTAGAGTATATTTAAAACTATTATAGTTTAACACCTTACCTGCCCGTTCTGTTGAAGTAAAGCTAAGCATATTTCAATATATTTACAACTAACAAATGTGAATAGTAAAAATATATCGATCAGTCACATGTAGATACTTATTCATCACATGTATCTTTCTTATAGACTACCGAGTTATGCCAAAAGAAATGAATTCAATTCTCATTTTCAGTAGTTGTGCACATGTTTAGTGTCAAGAATGAATATTCCAATGTTAAATAGAGTCGGGACGAATCCGGAGTCAATTAAGCAAAACAAAATTTTGCTTGGAACGAACTCGGAATATATTTTCACCAACTTTTCTACGATGGGGACGAATTCCGAATTGTGTTTTTGGGTCCCAGTTTGGAACAATTAAAAAGGGAGCGAATTAGGACCAACCCGTTTTTCTTGCTTTTTCAGCAAAAGCAATACTTTATCATCGATCATAGTTTCATCATTAAAATACGAGGCTTATCTAGAAAATTTATAGTTGATTCTTGTTCGTATCTCAAGAATATAATTATGTAATTATCAGAGACTACTCTATGCATGTATGTGTGCTCCCTTTTGCCACAAATATGCTGTTTGCTGTTGGAATATATGGACAGATTTTTACATCTAGCAAAAGGAATATTGACTAATCTCTCGACATTGGACACATTTCATACCACTAATAGCCTTCCATTTGATAATTTGCATGAACTTCCAATCAGTGCATGTGAAACTGTATGCAAAGGTTGAATCGACCAATTTCAGTTCAGTAAACTAAAAACAGACATTTTTAAAGAAAGAAGTACTGTCAATCCTATTATTTTGAAAGGGCAATTTAAACGATACGTTGCTATTCTATGTATGATTTACACAGTATGGATGAGAGATGAATTTGAAAAGATAATTGAAAGACTCATTGTTCAATTAAAATACAAAATAATGGAAGATGCAGCTAATTACACTACCATACACATCTCTTTTATGCAATGTCTAAAAAAGACTATCATATGACATTAGAAATCTATCTATCTTTTATCTACGCCGTAGATTCTACGACGCAGATGAATTAACATCCAGTCTTTGTACATAATTCAGACTGAAGCATAGAAAAAATGTATTAAGTCGTTTGACCATATTCGTATTCAAGTGATTTATCAATTCATAGTAAGAAATACTCAGTACAGATGATCGACAAGTGTTCCAACCACTGAAGAAAATCGTTAACGTTCCACACCGGGTCATTCTCCATCTTGATTATTGACTACAATATCAAGAAGAATAGCAGATAGACATTGGGTAATGAGTAAATATATAAGTAAATGAAAGAAAGCAAATGCATACAAGCGCTATCAATGGGATGTTTGCACCGTTAGGATATGTGTGTTATCAATTTCTTTCAAGAATGTTGCACTCGAAAAACAGTTTTACATACTTCAGATTGTGGAAATAAAACTGATTCGAGATATTTAAGAAAAACAAAACAAACGAACCAGTCAAGACGGAATAATATAATCTATGACATAATGTTTGAACTGGTCATCCATCAATTTGACACAAACACGTTGACATGATGTTAATCGAAGGCATTTATGATGCTTATTTTAGAAATACGTATTACAAAAAGTGATTATTAAAAATCCATCGTTTACTTTTGATTGCTTATAAACATTCAATAATACTTTTTTCCATCCAAATCATCAAACTACTTATCTACACTACCAAGTCGAATTTTAAAAACAGACTAGAAAAAATAAATTAAGATATTCATGAGAATCTAAATGAATGATATAAACTTAAAAACCATGAAGCTAAATTGAGAATGATTACCTGTACATTTCAAAATTTCTCCTCTTACACTCTAATAATCATCGACAACATTAGGAATACATCGGTGACGGTGCATCGACCATCGGTCACATCGTGAAAGTATTGATTGAGTGTTAAAATAAGTGGTGCACCGGTGATCGATGAGACCAGTGCAAAACCTAGATAATATTGAGACAAGGAATTTCTCTATTCCATTCATTTAAATATTTCATAAATTAATCAACGTCTTAGATACACAAATGATGTTCTAGGAATATTCATTCTTTTATAGCAAATAAGTTCTGTCTATTATCTGTATAAGCAAGAATCCTTCGAAGTTATTCACAAATGAAATTCAAGTATAAAAGCGTATTATGGAGTTTGAATCGATGTGCTTCAATTTTATTCGTTTCTTGCTTGCCTTTGAACATTTCTGGTATTATTACATTTCCTCGCTTCAGCAAAATGTGTCATTGTGAGAAACCTACTTACATTTTCAAATGAAATAATGATCATGCGTTTTCTAGCGATCTTGACGAGTGTTAAGATTATTAAGAAAAGATTTGTAGTCCTTGGGATGAATCCACTGAGCGAACAGGTCGAAGATAAAGAAGACACAATAGTCATTGATTTTCATTGAAAAGTGTTATAAGAGAGGTTGAAAAAGATGACTAGAACAAACTACCATATGTGTTGTAAGAAATTTTTTAGGGGCCTTAAAAAATCATAGGCAGTTAGAACAACGTATGTTAAATGTTATGATAACACATGTACAATGGATACGTAACATATGAACGATAAACGAGAAAACATTCTGCCACATAACCCTTTATTTCAACTGTGTTACATTCACGAAGTCTTTTAAGAATAAAAATGAATCAACGACGTACGTATCCTTTTATTTCAAGTGCGAAATGAAAAGGAAGAAGAGATTACGAAATCGATTATTGGACATGATCACACGTTATGGAATCTTATCTTATTTTGTACCTAAAAGAAAGGACTATAGTCAAAAACAAATAGCTATATGATCCCCATCAGAATAGGATTTTGTATCAAACCACTCATTTTTCAATGGGATTGGACGCGAGGTTGAATGTAGGTTTCAATAGCCAGTATTCATCAACACACAAACACACTCTAAGGCCAGTGAAACTTTAGAAATCAATGTAAAACAAGATCATCTACGAGCGACGACTTTCTTAGTTACTCTTCGTTTTCATGATCTTGGTTTGCCATGTTCACATCCGTTTATCATTGCATCATTACGACTATTAATATCTATGTTTCTCCGTAAAATTGTTAGAAGATATTTTTCATCTTCTATATATTTTCAAACACGACTACTCTACCTTTCGTGTATTTACAATGTTTCTCAACATACCTGATGATGACTGTCCACAGCAGTAGTGGAAATTTGTCGCTTCGGTACACCCACACCCCACACCCCACAGCTATCAAAATCGATATTTCATAGAAGATTTTGAATGATCCGTGACAATTAAGAAATAAAGAAGGAATTGCGAGATAAAACTACAGTTTTCTACAATGATGGACGCTAGTTATTCTGCTTGATGTAATAAATTTGTAAGTAAATCTGTCTTCTGCATGCGGCATCAGATATTCATTTTTATGTTTATTTAAATTTCATGTACGACGAATGATAAGATTAGCATAATTGTTGCTTGCTATTCTGCAATGCATTGCTACATTGTCCCTGCGATGATTGAATTACGGCTTTGTTGGTTCGACAACGATGAATATTCATTGAAAAAGAATACCATATCACTAGAGATAATGCCTTTGCTGGTTTTTTCACGTTCTATTACTTTCCATTTGGTCAGATTATCATGGACATTGTTATTTCAAGGATGCGAATCGAACGCGATAGATATATTAGTATAAGTTTATCATTCACAGAATAACCTAGTCGACAGCACTATAAGTACCAACGATGGTTATAATTTATATGTTTTCATTTTGTTTTTCATTATTTTTATCTGAAGTTTTTTACCATCAAAACCATTAGAATAAGCAAGCTTTTAAGTACACTTCGGTGATCAAGTTAAGGTATTGTGTATTTGAAACTTTAAGGTAATGAACGTATCTCTAAGCGTGCGAGAAAGAGACAAAGATTTCAGTCTGAATCATATGAAGAATGAGAATATTCATAATGACAATTTTGAAAATGTCTTCGAAACTTTTAATCAATGAAATTATCTAAGTTGCCAAAAATTTGAGGAGGATTAGTTTCGAATGGATTTCATGCTGGATGTGTGTGGGTGTGATACTCATATTGAGTCATACGTAACTCCACACTCATACCCTTCTATTCTGAACCTCATTTATTTTTATAGATGAGAGTATCATTTAAATGATTAAATTATTTATTTTAGAATGAAAATAAGTGTAAAAATTATAGTTACAACTGAAAAGACTTTTTCAAATCTTGTTTCCGATCGGAATCAAACACGATTAACCTTAACAGCGACATGGTTTCCTGCCTAGTAGAATAAAGAGTATGATTTCAATTAGGTAAATCATGATTAAACTGATTGCCTGATCTATTCATAAATGTAATCTTGAAAGTTGCCTCCATTAGGTTCTAATGTGTAAAGTTTTTGGTCATAATTTGAACCTGATACCCTGACAGTTGCAACATTAGTAATACGAAGACCATCAAATCTTCATATTTGATACGCACCTCCATTTTCAGACAATGTATAAACGTCACCGTTCCCATCACTATCCAAAAATAAACAAGTTGCATCATTCTTTAAATTAATACTGTTGTCCTGAGTATTTATAAAATGCCAAACTTGAAGCTGGCCCCCATCAGCTTCATGTCCATATGACTTTCCATCTCTATTGGAATCAAGTCAGCGTCCACTTTGAGCATTTTGAAATCTCGTCATGAATGAAGAAGAATTCTTCACAATAATTCAAAAAAACCGAAAGTCAAGGTTATTTTAAACCAACGTAAGTATTAAAATGTCACAAAACACTCCTGCACTGTAAGAAGATCAATTTTTATTGATCTAAGAATATTAATCCTGGTCGTAAGGAACGAACGTCTTGTCTAAATCAAAAGCATTTTGAAATGTTTCACGTTGAGTTTTGTTTTGCATGAGGGTCTTCTATTCATTGAACAATCCACACACAGTACCCAAAGACAATCCAAGTATTAGTCGATAGATCTTTTCATGTTACATTAAATTGTTGAAGCATTCGTGGTGATTCATGTGCACAGTGTGGATTAACAGACGTGGGTCGTCCAAAATATTTTATTCATTTGGCTTTCTGAACAAACAAGTAATTTCTTACATAGTTTTCAAAACGATCTAATCGGTGCGATACAACGACATTGGTGCTTAGCATTTTTACTATCCTTCATTTAGTTAACATTCATTAAAATAAAAGCTATTCTTCTACCGAACACGTATTATTGAAGTTTGCGCAACTCATAAGTAGGAAGCAACTAAACAGAAAAATCTGCCTAGAACAGTGCAACTGTAAAAAACTAATTTTCTACGCTGAGACGCCATTAAATCAAAATTTTCTATAATCTACTCAAAATTAAAACAAAATAATAGAAGAACTGTCTTGCTGTCTCAGGGCTCAATTAATCAAGGATCCTCTGAATAGTTTCATGCTCAACTTTGTAATGCGCATCAATAATTTTCTTTTTCGGATTTTCTCGATTTAAGGTACATTCAAAATTAGTTTTTGATTTTCTGAGAAAAGAAGAATAACTTATTCAAAATAACATCTTATGGGTCCAAATTTTTCTGGTTTTGATGACAAATGGCTACTGAGTAAGACGCAACCGTAAAATGTGATGCAATCCTACTTTCACAAGTCAAACCGAGAAAATCACAGATTTTTACTTCCAGACATGACGAAGAAGAGCTAAGTCGGAAGTACTTATTAAGTAACATATTAAATTTTGTCTCCTGGTTTCTACTGTTGTAAAAGATACTTTGAGATTTATTTTCTGAACGGCTCTTGAGTTGTTTTGTTTATGCTGAATTTTTATCTTCAGATGTCTTCAGAGAAGCTTTACATGGGCATCTAGAGTAGAAATCTAAGAAAGATCTTTTAGAAAGCAAGTCTTGTTTGTACTCCTTCTGTCGCATTCAGTTACAAAACAATCGTCGAAGACTTTCGAATTGCACTGGCCGACTTACAAATAAAATATAACTCAGATACAAGAATAAAACATTAAAGTTGTCTTTTTCAAAATATCATAGAAATAAATGTGTTAGAAAAGCAGATAATTCTTAAAAGCTCCTGTTAGAAAGGGAACCAAGTTATCTGATGATGATCATATTACTGCCCAATTGATTCATCATACGGCTTTGATTGATAAGTCAAACCCGATTGAGTCGATTTCAACAAATTAATCAAACTCTTTCTTCACGAGAATTTCATTTGACTCCAGCTAAACATCATTCTTTTTCAATTAGTTAACGGCACGACTATTCTACCTATATCAACTACTTCAATCGGGACAAATTCAGAACTTTCTCAAAATACCTTTCTGGTAATTAAATCCCATCATTTTCTGCTTATATCGTTTTATTTTCTTGCTGTTTTCAGCGACCCTTTGCTTTCAACTTCAATCCTATAGACAATATAATAATGTTAGAAATTAAATACATTTAAGAGTGATGCAATGCTGGAGTGTGTATGTGTAGTTTTGTTTTGCTTTTTTTTGTGTATTCACAGTCGAATTTGCTTCGTATTTACCGTTGACAAAATGGTTTGGTTTTTTCGCACATTTTTATATTCCTGTTGACAGATCAAACGGAACGTTTTCATCAAAGAGGCAAGTTTAATTCGAATGCACGCCTCTTTTCATTGTTTTTCTTCATAAGCCTTTATTTTTCGATGTCATTTCTACGGCGTACTATGTTTTTATGATGGGAAAACTATCATCCTTATTTGCAAAAAAAAGAACATGACACTTTAATCTCGTGATTTCCTTCTGTAATTTAGAGAAAATAGTCTTCATATGTGCAGTGTGTGTTGTTGGAGACGACCTTGTGGCGGTTGATGTAGGAGTGCCGAGGAAATGTGTTGGTGTTGGTTGGATCTGGTTGTGAGAAGAGCAAAGAAAGTAAAACAGGATTCACAACCACAACTTCGCGTTTTGTTCATCGAAGAAGAATTTTTTTCGTTCTGCTCATCTCATCTCTCTTCACTAATTTCTTTTAAAATAACCAATACAAATAGAATAAAATCATTTGAAAATTCTAAAAGATGTGTACAGTAACAATAGACCATTCAAGGAAAACTCTACACAATTCGTACCATTCTTGTTTCCTAAAGAATCGAAGATTACTAAACATCTTCAATAAAAGCGGGTGTGCATGAAAAACTACCTTACAACCGCAGCAAACCCACATGCTACACATTACCTAAATATATGTTAAGGTTGTTTTAAAAAAAGGCAAATTAGAGAAAAAAAAAGTCGTTTTTTTACCAACTGAAGTATTTGTGGAATCGGAATCATCAAAAATAAATAGCGTTTCGTAACCATTTAATCTGAGTCATTCTTTAGCGAACATTTGATTAACTATAAAAAAATATAAATTCCACGTTTAATCAAGAGACATAGTAAAATAATTAGTTTAGATTTAGTTCATCGTTATTACTTAACGATGTTCTTCTGTGATTCTTTCTTGAAAATTGAATGGCAAAAAAAGACTATATCGATAAACGAATGGAGACAAATAAATCGTTGAAAAAATAGACAAAGATATGTGCAATCAGTCAAATGGCTATTTCTTTTTTCAAAGAAATCAACAGAAGCTACTGCATTGTTTTTGTAATCGTAACAGAACACAGAAACGTTTTTCCTGAATGTATAAAAATGTGTGTCATATGAATAAAATGCATGTACTTGTTTTCTGCAGAGATCTTCAATTTAGTAAATATGAATGATAATTCGTATTTACTGGATGAAAATATATTTCTGATTGATAGAAGTTTTTTTATGGATCAATATGCATGTTTTGCTGTTACATGTATATCAATTACTGTTGTGTGAGACAACATCCTTTGACTTGTTCGACTGGTTGTAACACGATCGAATAGACAATTTTTCTGGGTATTAACTGCAACACAACCTGTTCAAAATTGTGCAACCTTCATCAAATAAGTAATACAAGAGCATTGTCACTAGGTGCTCCTTTCATCTCAACGTGGGTAAATGCATTATATAGTTTGACATCAATTTCAACTTCTAGAATAACTTAAAGAGTCATTCAAATAAAGTTCATTAGTCGCAGTATTGTTTTCGTCGTATCCGTAATAAACTCACGAAAACGGTTTCCATCACAGCTTTATAAATGCTCGTACACGCATAAACTCTGAAAGCAGATGATAAATAAAGATGATCAAAAATGATAATTTCCTATCTTTCATATTGAATTTTAAACACACGAATCAAACTAGACCAAAGAAAATTCCCAATCTTTGTTGCTTCCGATAGGAAGTAAAGGTTTCTTATATTAGAAAAAATTAGATTTCTTTCGAGTTCCATTGAAATACAAAAGATTGTGTGACATTGTTGAATGAAAGTTTGTATCACACGTCATACTAAACGACTTAGTGATATTTATTTGTTGAATTTTCCTGACAAAGTCTTTAAGACAACTGATGACGTGTCTCTAGACGCATTAGTTGCCACTCCAATCAATCGATTGTTCTCCATATCTAATCATCATTCCAATATGAGAAATAGGTTAATCAAAAATTTAACAAACGATCAGAATCCTTCCATTTTGCGTAAGCCACAAACTCATGCGGAGCAGGGGGGGGGGTATTAGGGGGCTATCGAAATGTGCAAGACGATATTTCATAGACGAACATTTTCATAATACACCAACGAAAATGAATATTTTTGGATAATATTGACACTACTTAATTCTTATTCATTATCTTTGTATTTGAAGGTTGAACTATGAAAGATGATCTCAGCTCAGTGGATATTCATTATGACCTCACAAACGGAAGTCTAAGATTTATGCATAGCGGATGTTCTTAAGATCGTGTGTAGGAATTTAGCGTTTTCATGCTAATCAATTTTGTTTCTTCCGATCGAATGAAAAAGGAAATTTACATATATCTATAACAACCTTAAATATAAAGATTCAATAATTAAGAAAAGTTTTTTGTGTTTTCAGTACTTTTCTTCGAAGCGCGAATTACAATTACCAGTCGTATTATCGGTTTCAATCATTTTATGATAAAATCAAATAGGTTATCGATTGTTTTGTTGAATTCATATATCTTATTTTTTTATTTTAACCATTTGTGTGTATTTTCGCGAGGTAAATTTTCACATGCAACATACCAAGAAGACGACTGAGTAATTCATCGATTAGACAATATTGTCTTAAGACCAACGTAGCAATTATGAATCGAAATTAATTTATTATTTCCACAAATAAACATGATTAGTGTTCGAGACTTTAAAGATATGTCATAGTAATTTGAAACCTATATATTTACTATATTATGAATTTGTCGAATAGATATATTTTCTTTAGTAATTAATGTTTAGAAGAATAAAAATAATAATGACAAGAGTATTATGTTGCAAAAAGCAGAATTTCAGAATGAGGACAAGAACTCATTTTAATTGATAAAATTTTTTTTCTTATCGAATTCTTTTGAATCAGAAGACAAATAAAAACAAATGAAGCACAAGTGTAAAAAGAAAAGAAATAAAAAGATTTTTATTTAAAAATCCAGCATCAAAAAGCACAAATGATTGTCAGAACGAATGGTTATCGTCGGAAAACAACAATCATCTTCTAGAGAGTTTTTTTCAAAAGTTGGTTGAAAAGCGGGTTGAAGTATAGAGATAAAAATGTCAAGATGCGATAAAATCTGATTAACATCCAGATCTGATGAAAAGAAGCCATATACATATGTATCAGTAAATTTTCGCTTTCAATAATTAACTACTTCTGTATTAAAAATATAAAACGACTATGAAAATATGGACTTCAGAAATAAGATGAACGGTGAATAGATTACGACCAGTAATAAAATCATATTACTACTCGGATTATGTGAACAGTTATGCTTGCTTTTCATATTTTGAACTCATCCAATGACATTCAAGAGACTTCATCAATTTATTGCTGCATTGCAATCTAGGAAAACTTTTACTAACAAGCTTTTTATTCATTATTCGAATTGAAGTATAGTACAGATTTCGACTCACAAGAAACTTTTCTAATGCTGACGCAAGCATGAGTAAAGAGATGATTGCTCCGTACACGATAAAATGAAACATACAGAGTTAACCAAAATGTATCGGCAAAGCAATAATAGTATCAAAACACAAACATATTCATTGGTATTTTATTTTTACTTTGATAACACATATAAAAATTCAACATGAAGTTCGTTGATATTAAAAACAATTAAATCATTGATGATTTTTGTACGTTAAATGAAACCTGACCGATTACACATGGTGTTTTATTTTCTCATGTTGAGTGAGATTTGATGTAGATTAAAGAGTTACGTCAAATCTTTTCAAGATATAAAGTCAATATTTGAAAAATAATAGAAACATGTTTTTAAAACAAGTAGTTTTAAAGTTTCATAGAATTTTCGTACTAGTAAAAAAATAAGTAAAACTATTTTATGAAACTACAAAGGAGAAAAATGGTAATACACTCCTGACGAAGTGAAAAACAGAATTCTAAGTAATAAAGTAAGGTCATAAAAGTTGCACTTGATCTCAGATTTTGATTTTTTCTATCAAGAAAAGATACTGTCTAAAGTACTTCGTGGTGAAATCATGTTCTTATCTTTGCCGGGTATTTATGGACTGAATAAAGCTAAGTATGTGTATATTGTAAATTATATACCTTGAAATTATCCAATCCATTGTTCTCCTACAGATAGTTACTAAGACTACACTGTGCAAGAGTGAAAGTCAGCAACATACGGTATTTTTCTTTTTTCTTGATCTGCAATCATAAAAAAATCACATTCAATAAATAGCTTGTCGAAAAGATTCAAGTAACAACAAACATCTAACCACAACGTTGAATATATCGACTCGATATTAACGAAATCAGATGGCTGCCAACGATCAAGGTCGATTATCTGGAAGTCCCAGAAGTAACCAACTTAATCTAGGACCAGGTGGATCGCGTGAAAGTCAACGAAGTCCACATATTGCTTACAATGGTACTTTGCATGATCGAACGACAGATGAGGATCATAATCTAGCTTTACTAGAACATTTATCAAACGATTATGCCAATTTACTAAATCGAACAGATATCAGTGATTGCTATCTCAATGTTAAGGGTATTTAGATGTCTTTTTTTTCTCTGGAAATTAAAAGAATTCATGTGTCTATCAGGTACGTACATGGCTGTTCATAAATGTATTCTGGCTGCTCGTTCAAATACTTTCTCAGGTAAAGAATGTCCAAACAGTCGTTTTCCTTTTTTCAGTTCTTGTTAAGTACCCTTTTCATTTCTGTAGCTGTTGTCTCGAGTAGTTTTACTCCACTTCCAGAAGAAACAAGATATAAAATCGAAACAAAGAATGAAAAAGAAAAACTAGTTTTTGTTATTGAGAAAACAGAACCAGACATAATGAAACAAGCTGTTATTTTCATGTACACGGGAAAATGTAACCTAGATGAAACCAACGGTGAGATTATTTTAAAATCAACTAATTCAAGAATAAAAAGATATGATTTTCAATTTTAAGCCTACAGTCTACTAGATGCTGCTGGTCGTTATGATATTAAAGATTTGAAAGTTCATACTGGTCGATGTAAGTCTGTCATTGTTTTCTTCTAAATCAAATCTTTCATTCATACGATATTTTTGCGTAGATCTTGCAACTCGTATTAATACAAATAATGTCTTAATGTTGATCAAAGCAGCATACAAATATGAAAATAAATTATTGAAACAACGTTGTATTGAATACTTTATTAACCATGCTAAAGATGTCATGAGTGTACATGAATTGTGGAAAACATTTGCGGAACAACACAAAGATATCGTTGCTGATCTTCTTCATTGGCATGTTAACAAAGATTTATTCTATAGTGAACAACCTGAATGGGAGCAAGCTTCACGTTGGAACTGAACAAGAACATACAAATATGATTTTAACAAAAATAAACGAAAAGAGAATAAAAACTACGCAGGCAAAATACTTTTACATAAAATATCGTATTTTCGTTTTTTCCTTTTTCTCTATAAAATAAAAGTATTAGCTAACCACCGAATAAATTTCTTGCTATATTGGTAAGTGAACTTGACCATAAAAATCAATGTCATCATCAAAGATACTTCCTTGTGGTTCATCTCCATCAAGCTAAATAGATAATTAAAAAAATACAAACCGACTAGATATTTCTCAAAAGATAATTTTTACCTCAGTGAGTTCGCGTTCTGTAAAGATAAATGGAAGACACCATTTACGAAATGGCACCAGTAGAACAAGAATAAATGGAAATAAGAACGCAAAATTTGTCACTTTTATTGTGATTAATAGACCGGCAGCGATGATTTGTATAAATGTATATACATAACGTTTCAATTGACGAATCTTTACGAAATACAAAAGATAAAACGATGTTAAATATTTGTAAATATAATGAAAAGACGTTCATGTCATACATACCCGTCGTAAATATCCGACATTCGGATGATATTTTGTTGGAATAAACATCATTTTAAGTCGACTAAATAATTGTGTGCCAGATATTGATACGATACCAAAATATAAAAATATGCCAAATAGAGCAGCCACTGGAATTTTACGAATAATTGGTGCTGCAAATATTGTACAACCAATAAGAATATGTACGCCTATATTTGTTAAACGTTGATCTTTTATATCGATTAAACGAGGTTTTTCTCCAGGTGCATGAGTTTTACTATATTTCGATAAACTAGCTACATGAGCGATACTTCTAACAGGTGCTGCACATATCCAAGGAAGACCCAAAAGTCCACTAACAGTTATTAAAACACCTATAAGACAAAGAAAGTTTCATAAGAACAAATACAACCAAGAATATTTACTGTACCTGCTATTAAAATATCCATATGATAGCCAGTACCTTTGATGACTTTGGTTGTATGAACACATTTAAGTTTTGATTGTATCATAATACTAGGAGATGAATATAAGTTTTAATAAAAGATTTTTGCCGTTTAGGTTTTTTCGTTCAATACTATCTACCTAGTTAATTCAACTTCGAAAAACAGGACTACAGATATAAGAATAGCGGGAAATGATGATGCAAAATAAACCCAGATTGGTAATCGTTTACGTAATGGTGATATAAGCCAAATATTACTACGTTCTCGATCACTTGGTCGAATCGAATTCGGTACAGTTATTTTCTACATGTAAAGAAAGTAAAATTTGTTTCTCGTATACTGTAGTTCATTGTTTTTAGTTACTTGAGTTAAACTATGACCACCGGTATTCTTAGTTATCAAAATATCAAACAGTACCATACATATGAGAGCGATTGTCATACCGAAATCACTCAATGTTTGCCGTGTCTGGAAAATAAAGATAAAATCACAAGCTATGAAATATAATCTAAACTGACTATTGGAAAAGCTTTAGTCTATCGAAATCTCAGAAGTAAAGGTCATTCAATATCGATCGAGATCTCATTCTGACATATATGTAGATACTAAACTGTGGGATAAATCATATTATTTTAAAATTTCGATCTGAAACTTTTCAAATAGAGTAAAATCGATTATGTGCACTTCTTTTTGTTCATTGAAAGTCTCTCATATTAACGTTATGAAATGCAAATCCATCTAGGATAGTGTACGTACTTGACATTTCTATGCAAATAAAACATGAATGATATTTTTAAACAAACGTTTGAGAATATTAGTTTATTGTTAACAATGTTAATTGTTACGATTAGAGATCGTGTAGATGAATATGATCTTGTCCTACTGAATAAACTTGGACTATGTTACAATTTTTAATGGTCGAGAAAAATGATAGTCAAGACGGAAATATCTCGAAATAGAATCATCTTTTGATTATCAACAACAGTTATATCATGTTTCACATGGAAATCCCGCAGACATTACTAAACATTTATTTTTCTATTGATCAACGAATATTTTGTATCAATAAATAACTGCTGCCACTTTTATCCAAATTAGATTTCTTTTACAACATTTTAATTCGAATCATATTTTACGTATTCAAAAAAGCAAAAAAAATGTGTCATGAAATTATTATATAAATACAAGAGAATATCGCAAGATATTGATCGATGAATTCAAACAAGTAATTCTTCTGTTCATTAATTTTTATTTTTATCATTAGTATACCGGAGATTTATTGTGAAGATTTTCTTCCGTTTCAAAGAGTACGAAGAGTATAAGACTCACTTTATTTTCAATATATGCTTTTTGTCAATAACAATGCATATACGAACAGTATAATTAACATTTCAACACAATCTTTAGACTGTATTTCAATCATTTAGAAGTGATATCTACACTATTTCCTGGACATTTTTTCTTTAGATTTCAAATTTGTAGTAAACAAGAAACTTAATCAACTCAATAATGGAAGTATAATGTTTACTTTTGTCTTTCAACAAATACTTATGTTCGATTAATGTCGAGGACAAATCAATATTGAAATATACAAATTTGTTTTGTTAAAAAATAAACTTACTGTTCGTCCGAAAAAATTACTTCGTCTAAAACGTTTCAATGCAATAGCTATAAAGCACGTTCCAAGAAGAATAATTAATGAAAGTAATGCTTTATTTGGTAAATGAGTTTCATCGTTTGATTTTATTGTATAATTATTTTGCATAAGTAAAAGAGTAGAAGATATAGCATGTTGCTGATGTGTACAATTATAGCACGAATATTTTGATGAGGAAACAAATGAAAAATTATTCGACAATGAATCCATATTTTTAATATTAAATGATTCATTCATCACTGAAGATAGACTACACGTACACGTTAATGGATAATGATAATTATAGTTTGATAGAACTGGATTCAATTGAAATATCTACATGTATATACAAACATAAGATAATAATTTAAATATGAACTAAAGTCAATAATAAATATTTTCTTTTTTCCTTGGAATATATTACCGTATAAAGTTTTTTAAATGGTTCATAAAGGTAAACAACAGCAATAATAAGTGCAAATATTTCTTCAGTAAATCGAGTTACATGACGAATCATAAAACTACCTTCAAATGCTACTAGAATTATGATAAAAAACGTTGTCCATAGGCTAACACATAATCGGACTGTCCAAAAATCTGATTGTAATGAATGACAGAGCTAAATTAGAATAGATTAAAGTTAGTGTTCAAAGTAAATATTTAATGAATATAATATTGTGAGAGAAAGAATCAGATCATCTATCTAGGAGCGTTCTTGGATTTCTCAAGAAAATTCAACAGTCTATAATTAGAAATCAATACTTTCATATGAAAACAAACACGATATAGCAAAGTAATTTTAACAAACTGTTCACATTTTATTTAATCATTAACTGAAGAGCTATCTTTAATGATAGGATGGTATGAGAGTAAGTTACTAAATCTCTCATTTTCGACTAATGGTACTATATCTGAGATACCAACGATTCTCATCATTGTTAGTATTTGTTTGTGATAAATTTCATTGTTTTTCTTTCCTTTTCTCTACTTCAAAATGTATCCTTAAGAATGAGACCATGAACACTACAACTATCTGTTTTAATCCTATCCCTTGGTTAAACTCAATATGATTGCCTTTTCAGTGTTCAAGATCTTAGTTCTTGAATACGTAACGCTAACGGACACAAAATGTAGATAGATGTGTTTTTTTCATTCACTAGGATACGAATCATCCGTTCTGATGTCTTACTTATTTTGTAATCGGATACAAGCACGTTGATCACTTTATATTTTCAGTTTGTCAAGATACATCAAAAGTATGTTTTAATATCGACAAGTATTGACGGTTTAGAAAAACGCTGATGGAAATCGATAAACGTTTTCCTCGTAACATCAAAAACTTAGTCTATGTTTCAATAGTTTTGTTTGCATGAATTAAATTTCATTGGGTATGAAGAATAACCTATCTCAATCTAGCATCAGTTTTCTAAGACGGTTCTATAGTAAATTTAAAGGCGTAATCAATAGTTACTAATTGAACAACTCTACCGATTTATATTTGAAAAGGAATACCTGCTGTACTTACAACATATTTTGACAACTACACAAACGATGTCATGGATATTGAAACAAGGAAACGTTTGCATTCAGAGACAACATAGTAAATGAATAGCTTTGACGATCTGTACAATTTCTTATGAAATATTTCGAAAAAAGTAAATAATCAAACTTAGACTGTTTATTGTTTATGACAAACAAAAAGAAAACAAAAACTAGAACCATGAAGCAAGTAGTTAGGTTTTTCATAATTGAATAGGAATGACAAGAATATCTTAACGATGTTGTCTATTACAGTCTATTTCCCGTGGAAAAGAATTCTAAGAGAATACTTCAGATTAAGTGATTGTAAACAATAGAATTTCAAGCTAATAATGAAAACACTCGATAATAATGAACACAATCAAATGAGATTATTCTTCATGTAAGTATGAATAAGAAGTTTTTATGACTACAGTTTAGCTAAGATTTTACAGTTACTTGATTCTTTTTATAAGTGAACATGTATATTGAATGATGAATTCTTCATTGAATATTTTCGATGTTTTTCGTATTTTTCACTAGTCAAAGTTGAAATAAATTTCATACGGTGCAAAATTATTTAATCCTCTGTGTAAAACTTCGTTTTATTTGCTGACTTTATTTCCTGGAAAAATGTAACAAAGTCTAGACGTATTTTGTTGGCTTTTTATTTTCTGTACTATTGTAAGTTTTTAGCGACTGTTATAAAATTCTCGAATAAGCTTCATTACATTTAATTCAATTGTCTTTTGCTTGAGAGGACACGTCGATATCTTCCTTTGTGTTTTAACAAAATCTTTTTCCAGACGTCGAATTTGTACGTCATATTCTCTCATATGATCTTGCCATGAAAATGAATAAGCTAGCTATCATCATACCACCTTTAGGGTTCTCATTTGAATTTCATATAGTTCACACAGTTTAGAATACTCCATAACAATGAAACTATTTAGTTGCTACGATTTATGATAAGGTATGAGATGGATAAAATCTACAACGAAATTCGACTTCTAATGTGTGAACAATATTCTTTGAGAACATATGTGAGTTCAACAAATATCTGCAAGATCTGGAAAGAATTCGAGCTAACCGGGTAAACTGGTTTTTACTCAGGTTTATCACATATCTCCTAAAAATGTTAATATACAACTTGGACACATGCTTATGCGTTAAGAATAAGATAAATCAACGGAATTGGCTAGACTGATTCTTACTCAAGTATCTTGTGGAGAATAACAATAAATGTTAAGTTACTCGTTTTTCTTAGAGTATTTTGAATAGAATAAATAAGCATCAAATAGAACATGCTGTAGAGCATAAATAGAAATTCGAGTTCAGGCTCCATACTCGTAGGTACATGATTAACAAGTATTAATTGTCTAGAGAATTCATAAGACAATCAACTGAAGGAGAGTAGAATAATTTTCTCTAAGTACAGAGTGACAGCCGAGGGCAATATGCGTCTCATATAATCATATCAAATTATCTGATGCAGAGAATAGAAGTCTATTAACATCTGATGATTTCACATGACCAGTTGACAACTTGTATGTGTTCAGAAGACTTCGACTTTTTAATTTTGACATCGATCAAGTGTAAAAACAACATAATAACTTGATATCATTGAAAGGAATATACTACTGCTAGTTTGTAAAAGCATCGCATCACTTGACGCATTTAATCGTCTGATATATTCCCTAGAGTTTGTACTAACTGCTATGAAAAAAATAGATGCCCAAAAATTTTCTATTCACTTCCATCTTCATCAGCGTAGATAGTTGTGTCATCACTTGGCAAGAATGATTCAAGATTATTCCACGGTTTCAATGACAACTTACATCATAGACCATTTCTTCAAAGACAAGAAAAGGTCCAGTAGGTCCAAGAATAAGCAATGGTTGTCCACTGAACAATCCAAATAAGAAACCATTAATGGATGAAGCAATTAACATTTCATTAACGCCTAACCGATTGCTTGTTTTATCAGCTGACGAAAGACGAAAAGAGTTAATGTTCATATTGTGTAACACATAGAAAGAATTCAATTACCTATGATACCACCAAATGTCAGTGCTGGTGCAAGACACGCAATAAACATAAAAATAAGACTAACAAGACAATTGAGACTAAAAGCATCCATAAAATCTGATTTGTAATGTTTGTAACGTCGACACATTTCACGATAAACACCGCCGAATACGAAACCACTTCGTTTGAATGGATCTTCGTCTTGTTTATCATGTGATGATGTCGATATTTGTGCTAGAATTTAAATCATGATTATTCCACTTCCAATGAAAAATAATTCTTTTCGTTTCCTTACATAATAAGATTTTTGATACTAAAAGTAGTAAAATTCAATTGTTTTTCTCAGACGTTTTCATATTATAAAAATATGTACCTTGTGATGTTCGACGATCTTGATCATTCATTCGATCACTATTCTGAGATCGTGTTCTTGTTGAATGTCGTTTTGAATTCAGTTTTTTTAATTTAGCTGTTTCGATTATTGGTAATAGAAGTTCTTTATCGAAATCGCCAGGTGGCAACACTATTGAATCCGAAAGGAACTCATTTATACCGTTGAGTAAATCTCGGCGATCCATTGCTTGATAGGCTGTTTCTCGAAAATCCTAATGTAAGATTTCAATATTCAAAATCAAAATAGAAATTCTATTAGTAGAATCACCTACAAGTGTGCTAAACAATGTGCTGAGTGCACGACCAATTTCTAGATATTCATCCATAGCTGGACCAATAAGTAAGAAAATGAAACGAACCGGCAACGGAACTTCAGTCATATCATCTAGAGCACAACAAATAAAAGAATCGATCAATCAATAAAATCTTACCTATAAGTTGACCCTGTGAAAGACGTACGAATGCCATAATTGGCCTACTTAAATTTTTCATATGACCAATCAGTACTTCAGCACATTCAGCATTTTCCGGAATACATCGCATTACATCAGACTAGAGTAGAAGGGAAGAGAAAAGAATCATTATTCGAAATTTTTCAGAGAAACAAGTCAGTTTGTCATAGACATCAATCTTAGATACCGTACGATATTTTCGATACATGTCAAGACAGCTGAAGGAAAGCGAACGAGAGAATTATTCCCAAGTATTAAATCAATTTTCAAACCGACACTACTTTTATTTGATAAAAATTAGAATTAGAATTGCTTGACTTTCCGAGCGATTGCATTCGTAGCATAACGAAATTGTAATTAGTCAATGGTTTTTTGAAAATTTAAACTTTCGTCAAGCATATGAAATAAGTTCAATTTCACACAAGAAAAAGAGGATATTGAATTCTTCATATCTATTACAATAATCAAAACGAATTCATATTTGTATGTAAAACCTTCAATCCCAAGATCAAGTTTTCATATAGGTTTTGACTAATTAGAGCGTTCGACAATAAGAAGAATGTCGATGTCTCAATAACGCAGATCTAAAAAGACAAATCATTCTTATAATCATCAATTGAATATCGTCGGATTGAAAAAATCGGATACTCTCTAAAATACTTCATTCTCGAGTAAAAATATGTAGATTGATGTTAAGATTAAGAAAAACCATTGTTCTCGTTCTTTAGTCTTATCTTAATAGAAAGAATCTACATATCAACGAAGTACTTCATTATAAATGCGCCACATATATTCTTGTCCAGCACATTTCTAAGACGGCAGTAGAGAATCCAAACTTGAGCCGTAACATATCATAGCCAATAAACAAACATCAATCCTTTAAGCGTACACTCTCTTGGATAGAACTTTTTTTCTCTCAAACTGGTACTTTCCCAGATGAAAAAAAACTATGTCTAGGTCGAAGAGCTCTACAAAAAAAAGTACTTATATCTATTTATAGACTTATTCTATGATAATGCGCATACTTGATTCATGCGTTAGACACTGCATGTTCAAGCACTTTTTGTACAACAAATCATGAATTACAACGAAAACGATTTGAAGAATATTCTTAGTGAATTCGCCAATTAAGTTTTGTCTTTTCTTTTGCTAAAAATCGATATGTCTAATAAAAGCTAGTATTGCTTGTGAATGTTTCTACAACGATCGCACGTTCATATTCATTCTGATTAATCTGACGGAAGCGTGTCGTTTCTTTTTGTTCGATAAAGGGATTAAACTCAAAAACTAGATCGATTTATATATATATATATGTATATATTTGAAAAGAGAACTTTCAATTGAATTGTATTATATTTATTACTTTGTGTGGAATAGAATCACGAGTTTTTCTCGACAGATTTTGTGATTGTCGATAAAGATTAAAAGTTTGTGATATCGATGATCGATGGGTCTGACTGACACTTTCATTACTATTAATATTATTTGTATTTTGTTGTGATTCGTCTGATGAACTAGTATGATTTTGTATATCAGTAGCAACTGATTCAGTAATATTATCGTACTAAAGTAGAAAAAACAAAATAGACATATTTTAGGTAAAGAACATTACAAATCTTAATTATACACGAACTTGAACGATGAGATTTTTAAAATTTTTATTAACATCGCCATTTACTTTCGAATCTAACAGACTCATTCGTCGATTACTACTATTATCATTATTGATCTGTTCGTTTTTTCGAAAAGCTAAACTTGATCGACGTGCTGTTAATTGTGAAAAATCTATTGTTGATGATCGACGTCGCACTGTACGAGCTTCAGGATGTCTTCAAATAAATACATATAACAAAAAAATTTGTTGATGGATCGGTTTTTACAATAAGATTTTGTTTTTTCATACTTATGACTACTTGTTAAAAGTCGGAGGAGTTCATCTTTGGCATCCTTATTCGTTTGTCCATTAGCAATAGCATCATTGATAATAGCCTCATAGATGCATTCAATTTTTTGCTCGTCAAGATCAAGTAACACAATACCTGAAGGAAAAAAAAATAAAAAATAATCATTATGATAATAGGATAGTAACGATGTGTTATATTTTTTTCTCTTCGACAATTCCTTTTCTTGTTCTAAATAAAAACTAGAAACACAGTCAAACACAAACAACAATATGCACACCGTATTGTAAACCCCGACGTAATTCAAGTAGACTGTGAAAGTTCAAACAACCGACTCGTGGAGCTGAAAATAAAACAAGAAAAGAGAACATTAGGAATTCAATGGAAAAGTTAGAGAAATTATTAGAAACCTTGCCAAAGATCCATATCCAAATCATAATCTTCTTCGAATCGAATCCATCTATTGATATATATTGAAAAAATGAATCAGCGTCATCATACGTAAACAATGAGTGTATTTACCTAGCACATTCTTGCCATTTGTATTGATTATTTTCATCTTGTTTCAATTCTTGTAATTCAATAAATAACTCATAGGGTGTATGATCAATAGACTAAAACAAAATAGAAGTTAATATCGAATAGATTTATAAATTTTCTTCTAATGTCAACATAACATGTATATGCCAATATTTATATATATATATATGCATATCTATTCATATGACTTACTAATCTTCCTGTATGTGCTCGTTTATAACTTGCTCGATGAATTGTACTTAGCCCAAGACCACGTCGTTTCCCACTACTAGTTAAACTGGTAGAACTACCTACTAAATGAATACCAGGTGGTGACAACGTAGCTGTAGTTGATGCTGATGATAGAAGTTTATCGGGTAAGGTTGGTGAACTGGGACAAGATGTTCGATCGAAATAATCTGTAGAAAGAAAGAATAAAATCATGTTTATGGTTACTATTGTCAACAATCTAAAGTCGTTATGCTTTTGTGGTTTTACCTTTTAAACTTATGTTATCCATGTTGACAGATGAAATTGTCGATCTTTCTGTCTTCGTTGATTTTGATTCGGAATTTGAGTTAATTTTGTCATGTGTAACGACAATAAATGGAACGATAGCTGTCGTACTACTATGTGAACTTGTATTGTAATTACTAAAACTAATGATAATAATAGTTTCGATAAAACAAGGCGAGTGCTGTTTTTTTCGATTTCAGTATCTAATAAAGAAGCAGCCGTGTGTCAGGATGTGCTTTTCTTTTATTTTCTCTTGTCTTCTCGTCTAATTCGATCAAATCCTTGGAAAAATCGATAGGGTGCGTGGATGAATCGGAAACCGATGATGACACATTATCGTTAAAAACAGAAAGCAACAGAAGAAGAAAAAAATAGATAGGTGCCAATCGTCGATTAGGTCAATTTAGTTCGGCAACTTGCCCGATTATATTTTGTCAAACAGTAGGATCATCCGATAAGCTCTTCTATATTTTTCCCTTTACAGTTCAGTACTCATCTAGATGATACGCCTATTGAGTTGTTCTTATTTCTTTCGATCTATCGAACGACAAATCAATGTAAGTGCACAAGATTTTTCAGATAACTACGTTAGTCAACTATAAAAGTCTATAAACATATTGATAATAATAGAAGAGAAAAATAAGTCTATTTCTATCGTCCCTTCTTTACACTCCTATCTCTCTATTCACTTGCGTTCATGATTTGTCATGCAAATTGGAACAAAATTTATTACATCGATCATTTTCAGTTATGTGTATTAGAGCAAACTATGTAGCCGCTCTCTTTACTAAAGGACAGAGCTATGAGTAGTACGAGGGAAAAAAAGAAAGAAAAAACAAGAATCTAGCGACAAAAAGCACCACTTCGTTGATGATGTGGACATATATTTTTAAATCGATGATAATTTACTGAGATGAAATACGATTATATATATATATATATAAGTTTCTCGACAGGAGCAAGAAAGCAGTGGTTTTTCTAGCAATAAACCGTATCAAAAAAACATAATGCTTTTTTTTGACAATAATAAAACGCCGTATGTGCGTGCTGAGTTTTTATTCATTTTGCAATTGTCAATAGAAATAATGAGACAAAAAAAAAACGTAAAGCGAACAATAATAAATCTAACCAATATGAAATGATTTCCGTACAGTAGTGAAAATATGATAATTAAACTTTCTAGCCTTCTCTATTTGATTAATATTATTATATTTTTCTTTTAGAAGACATGAAACAAAAAGAAAAGTAAAAAGAAAAATATCCAAGCCATTTTATCTTTACAGACAATGTAGTTCATAATCATAAAGATTGTTGTCATTTTTTGCATAGTTTTAAAAATTGAACATCATTGATGTTATTCCTCTTTTTTATTCTAATCAGGGAAAAAATGACAATGAAGACTTTAGATAGATCTTGATTCTTTTTCTTACCATTCATACCTTTACAAAAAGAAAAAGAAGAATGTAATTAAATGTTTGATTAAATATTCTCTTGTGTGTGTTCATGTTTTAGAAAAGAAGAAAACAGAAAAGAAGACTTGGCTATAATATACTGCTTAAGATGGCACTTGCGTAAAGACTGAATAATGGTAATTCATGCATTTGGAATTCCTTTCTATGAGTTCAAGGGCTATTGACAATGTGTTTCTTCTTAAATATGTGTAAGAACTTTTTTTTAAAAACCAAGAAAGAAATTGTTTAATAAGTTAACTTCAATGGAAACCTATTCAAGATGTTTTTTTAGAGAAAAGATTTGTTTTCAATTGAACATATTCTGTATATTGACTTACTTATCATGATTATGTGATGTTTTAGTAATAGAATCTATTTGATTTTCATTATTGGCTTGATTTATATCATCATTTATATCTTTTTTAATATATTTTACATGTGCATCATATTGTAAACGTAATGGAAAGTCTAAATAACAGGAAATATAATTAAAGCACGCAAAAATTAATAGATAAAATTATTATGAAAAAGAAAAAAAAGGATAAACACGATAATCCTCCTATAATTCATTAGACATGATTAACAAATAATAGACATCAATTATTTATATGTAAGGAAGCAAAAACTTGCAGAAATTATTTATTTTATCATGTAAATAGTGTCCAAGTAGATTAGATGATTTTTTTCCTATCGATAGAGTCATATCCTACCAATCGTCTGGGCGTCATTTATTTTCTTAAGAAGTTCTTTATATTTATATGTGTATATATATATATATATATCTATATACTAATCGTAATTTATTGTTCGTCATGATTTGTTTTGAGTAGTTTCTACGTATTTGATGTTTGACAGATTCTTGTCGATCTCTTGATATACACGCACACATAAACATAAACAAGGCTGACAACTAAATCTTTTCGTTTTTTTTTGTCTATGAACTTCGATAATATTTTTGAATTGATAATTAAATAGATCAATTATTTTCATCATTATAAAGCTCATTTTCAAATGTTTTTTATGTTTGAAATTGGAGAACTAATAAAATTTTCTTACCACTTTGATCCGTAATCTCATTACTATAATTTTGTGATGGGTCACCATGAATACCATCAATCTCGTCAATATCTTCTTCGATTGTTGCTAAATGTGACATTATACGTGCTCCAGCCATGTCATTATTAAGCACATGACGATCCATCGACGATTGATTACGAATGCTCGTGCATAGAACAAAGAGGAAAATATTTTTAAAACTGTTTCTTCTATATAAAAGATATACCGGATACAAGAGATCGTAAGAGGAAAAAAAATGACAAGAAACATATAGATGCCAACGAGCAACATATGAAATGATGATCGTCAAATATGTAAGAAAAGATAAAAATGTATATTTATGGACACAATAAAAGAAAAGCATAGCGCTTGTACCTGGAGAAAAAGAATCGTTTTCATGATCAGTTTCATTATTTGTATCACAGTTAGATATGTATTTACTTCTAAAACGAATATCTTCATCAACATATTCGACACTTGTCGCCTCATCATGATTGTATCCAATAAAAAGGGCGAATAATGCAAATGAAGAAATGCTCTTTCTTAATACATGTTTTTGCTAATCTAGCATAGACTTTTTGCTTTATGATTATTTCATAAATCTATTTTCTTGAAATGTAATTCAAGTTAAAAATGTTCACGGAAAGAAATGACACAAGACAATGAAACTAATCAAAGACTTACAAATATTTATGAATCCTTTTCATACTGAAAACAAAATAAGATTATGATATGTGCAGTTCAAGGATAAAACAATTACTGAGAAGTTTATCCTTTTGATAGACCAATCTATACATAGAAATGAATATTGTTTAGAAATCATTTGTCAGCCGATTCGACACATTCATCTTTTGACAAAACCCATTCCACTTATATATGTTGTCTTCGATCATCAATAAACTAGAAGCAATCCAGATATTCTTCTACTACAATAGATAAAGAATACAAAAGACTTCATTTTTGTATACGATGTTTGTATTGAAAAATTTTACATGACATTTATCCTTGCTAGAATAAAATCTTGAAGCGATATTTTGATCAATCGATTTCTTGCCTAAAAGACATGCTCTTTTAACTGTAATTCGAGTGCCTATGTTTTCAAATGAACACGGATACATATCTAAATATTTTGATTCAAATTTTTATTTTATTTCATATTCATATTATTTCATTTCGACAAATAAATAAAGTTTGTTTTTATTCTTAAAAGTCGATGAGACGTTTTTGATTGTGTCGTTGAATAACTGAATAGATGTATGGTAAGTTGTCATCCATATTCGTTGGGGTATCGTCATTATAATTATTTGCTAATTCATGACCTGGTAAATATCCGAAATCACGTTTTAATCGTAGATTCATTGGATGATGATCACTTGTACCTGTTGATGATGCTGATGGATAAGCATTGATATATTGACCAGTCATTAATAAAATGACAAGTATTGGTACTGGAAGAGCAATCATAACTTGATGTGTCGTGTATATGTTTGATGATAAGAAATGCAAATGTTCGAAAAAATGAGTAGAACTCATAGCTACTTCTTTTTTCTTCTTCTATTAATCAAGTTTATTTACGGTTCTATAATTCATCAAGAAATTTGAGTATGATTGAATATAGAAAAAGTCAACAAACATATTTCATATGCTGATATTTGTCAAAGTAAAAAAACAGAAGATCCTCAGTTTATTCTTCGTCGACATTTGTATTTGCCTTTTTCGATCGACTATCTAGAATGATTGTGACTGGACCATCATTTTCTAAAACAGAAACATGAAATTAGTATGTACATTTTAATGTAGTGATTTGTAGAAAAATGGAAAAATAACATGTAATGTATGATTAATTAAAATATGATTCTGTTTACAATATTACTCATGCGAAAGAAAAGGTTGATTCGTACTTGAATTTCATCGTAATTTACTTATGTGTCAAAACTCAAATTAGACATCATTTGATGCCCAAAATTAATTACAACTTGTGATACGATACATTTCTACTGATGATTTCGAGAGTTAGAAAAGAAAACATTTATTTTACAAATCTATGAATCTGCTGAGCTAGTCTCATAGTCGATTGATACAAAAAAAATTTTAAATGTTTCACACGAACAATCTCTCTGAGACTGATGAAGAATTTTTACTTAATTAAAATGATGTATATATAAGTACGTTCAATTACAAAGTGTATTCGATTGGAAAAATGGCATTTTGTTTCTAGGAATGATTAGTAAAGTTCGATTGTTGGCAAAATAAATTATTGACTCATGTTTGACATGAAAAGCGATGAGCAGAAGTTTGACAGTAGCAATTTTAGTTTAGGATGATATCGAGACGTCTTCAATAAACAAGAATGAAGCATTTCAAATGTTTCCGATTCAAGTCATTTTTAATTTTTTCTTCCGACACAAATTTAAGCTTTTATTCTATATCGAATATCACGAAACGTAAGTACTAAATTGAAATAGGATTCTTCGAAGAATATTCGCATGAGTTGTTTCTCATCGTAAGATCATATCTCGTTTTAATCAGTAATCAGAAATTTTATATAACACTTATAGAATATCTGGTTTTCAGAAACTTCGAGTTTTAATTGAGTTGTAACTTGCGTATTGGTGATAATATTGTTACCTACCGATATTAACATTCATCATTGCTCCAAATTGTCCATCGAAAATTTTGTCTGTTTTGTAGTTTTGTTTCAATTGATTTAATAATTTTTCATATACTATTCTCGATTGATCACCTGACATTGACAAATGAAAATCTGGCTTTGTTCCTTTCAGTGTTGCATGTAATGTAAATTGACTAATACATAAAAGACTATAATCTAAATCAACAACATTACGATTCCAATTTCTACTACCATCAATCGATGGCCATAGACGAATGGAGAGTAATTTTTTTACAATATAATCAATATCAGCTTGATCATCATCATTAGCAATACCGATTAAAACGCACAAGCCACGATCAATTGCGCTAATTATTTCATCGCTAACGCGTACGCTAGATCGAAGAACACGTTGAATTACAGCACGCATTCCTCTTTTTTGTTATCTGAATTTTAAAACAATCAATCATAATTATTGTTTTCTGTTTCCGATTTACAAAACGCAAAGCAATCGATAAATATCTGTATATTCAGATAGGGAAAAAAAGAATTTTCCAATAAAAGAAATGACAAACAAACAACGGAAAAAAAATCTGACAAATTATACATAATCACGAAGTACATAAGAACGTTGCTGTTGCTGCTTCTGTTGAAGAGAATATGGTAGACTTTCTGCAGAACTATCCCACTAAAATAAACATTGAATTCTTTTCAACATGAGAAAAATCAATAAACATACTACGCGATTATTAAAAACGCCATTCTCATCTGGATATCTGATTGTTTCCTGTAGATTATTGTTCATTCCAGTTGTTGTCAACGGTATGCTGTTGTCCTGTTTGATAATAGCACGCAGATTCAGAAAGCTCGGTGGTAATGGTCCACATAAATTTGAAAAACAATTCAATATTCCACTGCCTCGAGAAAATGGATTTGTTAAATGTTCATCACGGCGTGTTGCATTCCATGTATCTTTTATCTTTAATAAAAGAAGATGATGTATTTTCGATTGTATGTGTCATGAGATAAAGTTGAAAAAGAAAACAACTTACATCTTCATTGGTTGTTACACTACGACAAATCAAATATGTATGGTAGCCCCATAGACCCATGACAGACCAAATCGATATAAAACATACTAATGCCTGAACGATTGTTGCTGGTGTATCACGAATAGCATCGGCTACTGTTGATGTTTCTTGTGCTCCTGCATGTATATATAGTTATATTAATTATAATGACAAATATGATTTTTTTGTGATATAGACTCAGTTAAATAATGTGTTAAATATAGTACTGATTTAAATGATCATTTTATAGTATCTGTTTTTCTTCTTATCATGAAAGTAATACCATCAAGATAATTTCCCAAAGTGAACAGATGATGTTAATAGCTTTCGCATAAGAAAAAAATAGTTGATGAATTCCTTAGAGATGCTGTTCGATTCATAAGAAAAAAGATAATTTTTTATTTTAATTGTTGTTGATGTTTATCAGAGTAGAAGAGTAAAAACATAATACTCAATAGAATTAGAAAAGTTCGATTATAAATGAAAAACAAGACTTACGTAAAACAATATTAACAATATTGAAAACGAATATATAAATGCAAAGAAGTGATAATGAAAATAAGAATAAATAAAAATAGCGATAATTTCGCAGACCAACACAATTACCAACCCATGGACTACAAAACAAACCTTTTTCTTACATCTAACTATATATCACAACTCATTTACGTACCAATGATGATCGAAATTCGCTAACAAAACAAAAATAATTCAAAGTAATTTTTTTCTTTGTGCTTTTGTTAACCGTATTCATCTTACCAATGCATGCATCACATAATGAACAATGTGAAACTCGTGGTGGTCGAAAAATTTTACACGTTTGACAATATTTCAGTTGCATTACATGTCCAGTATGCATTTGAACTTCCAAAACACGTCCCGGTAATGGTCCATTTTGTGCATTATCTATACAGAAAATACGAATGAGATTAATTTGCATATGAAATATTGAATTTTAACCTGTTTTCTCAAGATAGAGTATTTCATCTGATGTAGCTCGAGGAAGAATGCCAGGATCTGTAAAAGCTGTACGTAAAATGCAACAAATGACCATAAAAAATAGAATAGCAGCAAGTATAGGAATAGCTGGACCGAGCTTTTTGGTTAAATAAGGACAACTAAAATTAAATTCATATTCATCCAATAGAAGTAAAATTATTTTCGAATTCTTACTCAAAACCAAAAAATAGACCGGATATAACAGTTATCAGAAAAAGAGCAAATAGAAGAATGCCAATATTGTGACCAGTTATACAACGACCATTACAACACACACGATTTTTACTTTGAATAAACTATATATTCAAAAGAAATTCTAATAATATGCAATAAAAGATAAATTAGAGGAACGAACCTGCCACTTTCTAACCATTATATTTCTATGATTGACATGATCTCATAATGGATTGAAAAAAGAAATGCAATTCTTCTATAGAATGAAGATAGTTTCATGATGAGAAAACAAAAACATATTCAATTTCAAGTGTAATGACACGATTCCGGAGTATTAGACGGCAGAAATAGCGCCACTGTCAATGCATACTCATGTTTGATTAGTAACGCTTCGTAACAACGACCTCTTCTATCGTGAGCATGATTGCTTCTCAACTCAATTCAACTCATGTGGAAACCTAGCATCGAATTTCCGGTTTATTCTCTCTCCTTCATAGATTTTTCTAATGATGAAAATTGATTTCCTTGATGTATTATATGAAAAATTTATCAAGATATTAAATTGCAATCAAAGATAAATTCGTTCATAGTTCTTCTGAATAATTCTTAACCAATTATCGATCGACATCGGATGAAGGCAAAGCTAGCAACTAAAGTTTATTACATTCTTGTGAGCGTCTCTTCTGTTCTTGTATTCTCTGCATATCTTATCATCATCAGTGGCACATGCATCAGGATTACATATTAACCAGATTCTCCATTCAATTTATACCAAAGAACTATTATTGATGAGTCGTTGCACGTGTTATTTTTCTTCCTGAAAAATTAATGAGCGAAAGAAAAAAAAATATATCCCTGATAAATGATTACAAAAATTGAAAGTCTAGTGTCTAGGTTCTCTTGATAATCACATTCAATAGATTTCTAAAGTTAATATCAAAATGTATCTTAGAAGAAATTTTTCATGGAACAGTTATTTCTCTTGAGTAACTTTTCGAAAAAAAAATTCACTTCTACTAAAACTAATTCTATTTCCTAAAAGTATCATGTTCTTCTCTTTCTGTTTCAAGAAAATTCTATGAATGGTGAAATCTAGGTAGAAGATTGTTATATGAACGATCAAGTCAAAGTAAGATTGAAAATTAGCTCTTCGGTGTCCTTCGATGATGAAGAACGTAAGTCATCATGTGAAAATATACAGTAATGAACTACATTTTTTTGTTTTCGTAGTAAAATTGAAACATACAGATTCTTCACATGTCTCATAATTGATGAAGTATTGCATGACAGTGAAATCGTAGGGAACTATTCCATAGATTGAGATTCTGTGGAGAAACTTTGTGAATGAATGCCTATGACACAGATCGTACAGTCAATCATCACTCAACTAAGAGAACAGACATTGATTAAGAGTGTTCGAACAGTCGAATGAATATATCTATGACTATTTTATTTGTATTAATAATTTTCGGCCAGAGAAAGGTGTTTCATATTTATAATTTGGGCGATGTAAATAAATCGCCATAGAATGATATGCATGCATCTTTATATTAGGAACGATATATGACAAAATATATTCTGTAATCAACGTACTAGATAAATTAAAAAGAACAGCTTTTTCAAAGATAAGGTTTTCAGTAGGTTTAGATTCTGATGGATCTCAACTTTTTTAAATACGTGAATAAGTTGACCTTCGTATATAGCTCACTGACAGAGAACTTGTCAAAATTATGTTGCTCGAAGTCTACATGGAATTTTAACATCTAGTTGACCTTGAACTTCTGTCATTTAGTTATCAATGAATGATTTACTGCCTTTCGGACTAAATACTATCGTGCACTATTGTTTTAAGAGTTTGGCTCCTACACTCGTTTTTTTAGTCCAAAAAAACAAAAATTATTTTTCATAAAAGAAAACATGTCGATTTTTTTGTTGAACTACTTCTGGATATTGTCGTCATCTATTTATTCATGTCAGTACTGAATGTAGACGAGTCTGCTTTTCATTATCATTTTGAACGGAAAAGCAATAAGAAAGTCCATTCCAATTTTATTTATTGAACAAGAACATACTTACTAAAGTCATTAATATAGACTTCAACTTGTTCTCCTTTAGTATTATCTTTGACAACTATCTGTACGGAAAAACTCTTTTCTGCCTCATTAATATCGTTCGATAATAGTTAGTTTGTAAGAATAAATAGAAATAAATCTTAGTATATCGTTGACAGAAACACCAGAAAATGTGTTCGTCAATTGAACTAGAAATATTCTTTATTGTTATGTGTCGTGTTTTTGTCAAGAACATGTCAATAGATAATAATGAATCGGACAGAGTATGTTCCTGACAGATTTGTACAAAGGCAGCTGGGTTCATAGACATGGGCGATAAAAATGTAATTACAAGAATTAAAAGGAATCATGCAACGCACAATCTATTTCAAATCTTCTCTTTTTAGTTTAACATTCGAAATTGATACGTAGAAAAAAACCAAAACACATGTTAAAAATGCAATAACAAACAAAGACAAAAGTTATAATGACGACTAGTATTGAACATTCATAACTGTTGTCGAGAATTAGTGGCTCTCAATAATTCTTATTGAGTTATCAATAATTCGTACTCAACAAGCTTTTACTTGATTTGAATCTATACTGAAATTCTTGAATTTTCTGAAAATTACTCGTTGAGTTTTCAAACAAAAAAAGATGACATCGAATAAAATCTATATCAATAGTCAATATCTAATGAAGACTTGTACTTGTATTAATATATGTTTTTCATATTAAAGTTATCGACTATGACTGTATAAATCTTTTATGAATGTAGTTCAGTAGAAACATTTCGAAGAAATACAATCTTTGCCTGTCGGTTATGAAACAGTATTAGTAGTTGTCTCTTTTTGAAAATCTTTGGTACTGATTCGATATTGAAGTTAAAAAAATTGAAAATTACATATCACAATACGCTTTCTCAACTATGATTTCTTTTTTCTACTTTTATCACTCCTCTCAAAATGCACAACATGTGGTATAACATGTAAAAAAAAAGAAGTACCTAACAAGTTCATGTAACTAGTGAAGCAGGTAGTATCATTTCTCTCTATACTATGTTTGTTTCTCCCTCAAGATCCTCAGGTTTCTTTACCGCATCATCATTCTGTAGAAGCGTTGAATTCACTGTTCAATGAATAATGGGATCAATCTTATGGCCTACGCGTTATTGAGATCAAATTAAAACCACAGATGAGAAAGTTATGCAAAGAAATATTCGAAATAGTTGTGATCGCTTTAGACCTTGACATACTTTTTATCATCAAGCACGTCTTGCTTCAAGTAAAACGACATTTCATTTTGGTCATACGGCGACCTTCATGTTTTTCCCTATCGGTATACTGATAGTTACAAAGGAAGATAGATTAGAAGATTGGTGTGAATAATCTATCTACTTTGTTTACTAAATTTGTTGCAAACATGCTGACCTTCTTTTAATTTGATGACAAACGTTTTCATGCGTCTAACGGCTTCGAAGTTTTCTACATATCCGTAGTTTTGGTCTCGTTATTGTCTCTTAACAACATAATCAAGGTTTTCCAAGAAGAAGTACGAAGCTTCTACATTTCGGTTTACTTCGATGGTAAGATGAAACTATCGTTTACAGATAATTGATTACAATGGACAAATTAGAAACATGTGTCAGACACATAATACTTTCAATTCGTCTTCTAAAAATATATTCGTCAATAAAGCTCGAATTATTTAATATCAACAATGATTGTTCAATTTTTGAAATAGAACGAAGAATTCTGACTTTCTTATCTCAATACACATTTGCTATATATTAGCATCGCTATTATGATGAAATACTGTTAGTCAGACTAAATTATGAATCAAAGAAAAGCATGCTTACAATTCCTCAATATGTTTATGATGTTCCTCGGTAGTCTTTTCAAAAAATATTGTGCACACAATATAAAACAAAATTTATACATGTAAACTTGAATGAAGAGCATATATATATATTCTATTATATTTCTATGATAGTAGTGCTTATAGAAATGACTTAATCAAGTCCATGAGACGTATTATGTTGATGAATATTAGCCGTACCAAATTATCTAATTGTATAGGACTGATAATTGGCATCAATAAAAATAGATTTAGTATCGCTTTTTTCGAATCACAATCAAGGAAAAACTCTAAACTATGGATGTACCAGTTTAAAGGCCAATAATGAATTTTCTGCCGTACTGCATCATCCATTGCCAAACTCCGATATGAGATGCATGGCTAAACCAACAGTAAACTACAATAAATGTCAATTGAACATCGTTCTCTATCTATGCACATGAATGATACATTCAACTGAAAGAACTGAAATCATCGAATGATAATAGGATCATTTCTAGTAATATATTGATCATTCCGATAGTAAAAAACTTTAATCAAGTCAATCATATGGATTATATAGCAGCCACATCTATCGTGCAATCGGGCTCTCTTTAGTTATTAATAAATGAAAACTGTGCGTACCTTTTGACTACTGAACGTGTCGTCTCGCATGAAATTAGACAACATAAACAGCGCGTTTATTAGCTTATAGAAAAACTTCTCTTCGCTGGTCTGTTAACTTACACAGTTTAAAATTTAAAATTAAGAAAAAAAACCTTGGCAACGATCTAATACTACAGAAAAGTCATTCATTCGAACTTGCCTTCAAACATTAGTAACGGAACTATTTAAAGGATTCTAATTTAGTTGGAAAAAATATGCAGATACTACCTGCCAAGTCACTCAATGATTGTTTTCTTTCAAATAATTTATCAGAATATCTTTGATTGATATTTTACACAATGGAAGAAACTTATGTTCGGAAGCACTACTTGAAAAACTTTTAATTTGATATCTGTCATATACAAGACTTCAGCTCAACACTTAATCGACTCTTTTGATGTTCTTTAGGAAAATTCTCTAACTGTTTTTGATTCTACATACTAGTTAGTGGCAATAGAACAGTAAAGTTAGTTCATGATCAACGATGAGCGCCTTTATTTCTTATGCATATTATTTACCAGATTTTACTTGTTGCCATCTAAAAGGAATAGTAACATTTCTGCTATATGTTTCCTGCTTCCATCTATATATATATATATATGTATACTTCTTCTATTCATTGACAAGTATGATAAAATCCAATAAAAAACCAATCAATCAATCTCTTCATGCCAAGAACATGATTATTAATTCAATATCACGTTTAATTAACAACAAGACATTGAATACTGCTAATCAAGCTGCTTTTAAAGAATATAGGCATTAAATTGCCTACTTCATTATCATTTCATATTCTACGTGAAATAGCTGATCACAATCATTGTACTCTTCGTGCATCAAATTATAATGCTTGTGATCGTGATTTTTCTTCATATCAATTACTGGTTTTTGTTCCATCTTTCGACATTAAATCCAATATTAGGGACCACACAGAACTATGTCACATCATGTTATGCAGAGCGAATCATCACTTCTTCGCAGGATTCCATTTTTAAACTATCTAATCCAATAAACATCGATAGTTTGAAAAATGAATCGAAACTCTATTGAAATCGTTACTTTTTCTATTGGCTTTTTTCTAGTCGTCGCACAGACTTTCATGTTGGAATTTAATGTAGAAGCTAAAACTTAGTAGCGCACTTAAAATATAATTTATGTCCTTCACAGGAATCATCTGTTACTGCTATCAACCTTAGACAGGAAGAAGCTGATAATGGATTCTTATTGCGATCATTTAATTCATCCTCATTGTCAATATTTCACTCGTCACCGTTGGATTTAGTCTTTTGAAGACGTCGTAACAAACTTCGTTCGATTTTAGATCCATCGTGGTCATATGACGAAAAAAAAATTTCATCTATTAATGGTTTAATTGACAAAAAAAATATTCAATAGTTGATGCCAGTGTTGATCAAGCCATTCAGATGATTGTTAAAACTGACCGTTAAACTTTCTTATGCAAATGTAATTATGCTTCAACTTTTAAATTGTTACCTATTCGTCGTGCTCTCATTCCATTTTACGATTGTTCATGGAAGAATCAATTTAATTTCTTAGTCTCACTACATTTCTTTTCAAGCAGGCAAACGTGCCATGGCTTTCTTCAAGAACTATTGTTCCTGCTATTTGTCTGGAATATTTGGGTACCAATCTAGATGCTTTGGCTTTCGAAACTCAAATTCTTGTTAACAAAAATTCATCAGATGCGCAATCGTATTCTCCAATTACCTACAAAGAAATGATACAACAAGAGAGAACAATGATTACTTAGATATGTCATTTGAATTTTAATACAAATAATATCAGTCTTGGACCTATGATAGATTTCACGAACCGCTTCAAATATCAATTTCATACTTCTTGTTCGTTTTATTATCTCTAGTGCCTTCTACATAATGTCCTTATTCTACAAGTATTCAGATTTTCCAACGACTTTTAATCTTTAGTAACATTAAACATCCTTAAGAACAATGGTTTGATTGGCAAATAATTCAATACTTCTTCACTTATTGAAATATGAGTTTACATATTCGTTCGAGCTTCATTCTTTCATATCTTGTTTCTATTTCATAGTATTATTTCATAGGGGATCTTAGCGACTCATTGAACCATTTAAATAGCATGCGGAAACTTTCTGTTTGTACTTTATTTAGAGTAGCCAAAACATTTCATCAAAAATCACAATATCGGCGTCTGCCACTTTTTAATCTACTTTTAATCCATATTTACCATCCATACACGTAAAATGGATCATTCCTCGGTATTTACTGGGATTCTTTACTTTGTACATCATTAAGGAGTGAATTCTGCGGCTTCCTCCATCTCAGCGATTCTAATACAGATAAATCTAATGATCCCATGCAAGTTAACGTTTTTCGGCATGCTTTTAAATCGAAATTCGACCATTTTATGCTTTAAAAAAGTCTAAACCTGATCAATGTTAACTACAATGTTTACTTTTCTCGAGGGACTAGCGCGACTTATTTATTCGGGATTTATTTCTTCATCGAGGAATTTTTTAATTATGATGATACTTCAGCATACTCGCAACCACACTACTCACAGCAACACGCATGCCCTCACCTATATCATATATTCACAAAGGAACTTTCTGGGATCTATCTCAATATGCTTAGAGACTTATTAATAAGTTCCAATAAATCCTGAAAAAACAAGTCACAGTGACTGCTGGAACATTCTTAGCGAATCATTTCCATTGATAAAATCAGAACTTTTTCCTCATTGTTGAATATCACAAAGCACTCTACTAAAGATTTTTTTTAATATTTCAGATGTTGAGATTTAACTCCTTTTATAACTCGCCAAGTTCATGTAGAAATCAAATATATGATTGGTACGGTGTTTTCTTACATACGATAAGAATTAGATATCAATATAAAATTCGGGCTGAATAAAGAGTTCATGTAAACTTTCCATGGTTTCTCAGATAGTGGGATAGTGAATTTTAGTTTACGATGTAAAGTAGTTACCAAATGGTTTTTTTTATAAAGATGGTGAAGTTAACATAAATGTTTTTCACAAGAACTCCGATACTTTGATAACTGCAAAGAAAAATCAGTCCCATGTGAATGTTATGTCCATATATCTACTATGATAGTTTGAGCAAATACAGTAGTGATTTTGTGCGCATGTTTATTTGTATGCGTCATCGAAGACTCGCAGACATCTTCACAGTTCTCTGACTGAAACATGCAGATTCACGTCCTATTATAGATTCTCTTTATATCGAGAAAAATCTTATGCAGAGTTTATCGGAATTCTTTTGTACTTGGTGTGTGGGCATGATTTAAACTATAATGCAGGTCACGGAAAAGTGCATATATGTTTACATCAATAGACGGTGAGCAAATGAATAGAACGAAAAGAAAGAGAAATCATATCCTCGCATATTCGATACTCTGACGAAGAGAAATAATGAACTGCGTAGACTCAAAAGACGCCTTTTTTTGCTTACTGGATTGATCTTAATCGATCATTTCGCAACCACTCATAATTTGACTTACCCTACAGAATATAGCAATATTTTTCTCATTATACACTCCATCAGAAACTTTTTCTCTTCGTATTCATTCTTTTTACGTCAATTGCTTGCACAATAAATCATACGCTTCACAATAGCAAAAATTAACAAGGTCATGGAAGTATAGAAATACGAATGATCGAAACGCCTTTTGTTTTGACTGAATATCACATGCGTCATATTCGGTAGTTTCAGTGTTTCTTCGAATAGAAATAAATAGAATTCACAAAGTAAGACACAATATATTGTGACTATCGATTCTGTTTCTTCCACTATTATCATGAGGCTTATGGAATTCAATCGGAAATTATAATTCAAACATGCCTATCAGACCATATCATCCTGCTCTTCACGTTCTTTTCACTATTACTATCGTTTCTTGCTTTTCACCCGATAAATCCTCGTTCGATCTGTACGGTCTTAAGCTCGCTGCCAATGATGTACTTCTCGTCGAGTCAGTACCTTCTGCCAGTTCGTTTCAACTACAACTTGCTCCTTTCAGTACCTTGCAAAGGTGCACTGTGGTGTACAATGATTCAAACCAATATGTCTATTCGGTTGCGGTCGCTCGTCTCATGCAAACAAACGATACTAGTCAGTTAGTTTTTATCGGCGTAAATACTCTCACAAATATTCCATTGGTTGGTTCGTTGAGTTACGTAGGAAATAGCGCACCTAAAAGTGGATTCCCATCCACTTCGAGGAAGACAACTAGTGCTTCTTGCAATGGCTGGAGCACTGACAATTACAAAATGCACACTTTCGATGCATTTGCTCACGAAGACGATCATTCGAATGGTAACATGGATTTTTTTGTACTGGCCGTCGAGTAAGTGTTTCACATTTTCATGGTCACATTAACAAGTGAAAAATGTCAAGTAGAAGGATGTTGTAGTATAACGATACATGTGCTCGTGATCAGGGGCTGATATTTTGTCTTAACTTAACGGAGGGAAGGAAAGCAACTAGTTATACTTTTCTGATAAAGTAAATACATGTATATTTGCTTTACTTTCTAGTAACAGTAAAGTGAAATAAAGTAAACTAAAGTAAGATAGTGAAAATTGGGTGCCTTTCTAATCATGGAAGAAAATCAGATGAATTATCCCAGTAAAAAATTGTCAGATTCTATGAGATTATCATGGGAGTTTTGTGCAACAAAATCGAAATTATAATCGATTGAAATTTTCCAAATCCAAGATAATTTGATTTGTAATCCAGATGCTACCCTGATTTAGAAGGTTAATTTTCAATCAAAAAGAATTTTGTAAATCAAGTACAATTTTGATTAAAACCAAGTAAAATTTGATTAAAATCAAAATTATACTTGATTTACAAGATTATTTTTGATTAATACTCAAATTATCTTGGATTCGAAAAGTTTCCATCGATTATAGTTTTGATTTTGTTGCATAAAAATCCGATGATAAGCTCATAGAATCTGACAATTTTTCAATGGGGTAAATGGGTGAGAGTACGGGTGATGGCTGAAATTTTGTCATTCATCGATCGCACATTGGATAGCAATATTTCACACTATGGCTGCTGCTTATGTTGCTCAATATTATAACTCAGTATTAGTCCTGTCTCAATATTAACGTATGATGCTGGAAGACACAATCAGTATGGAATGATGGATGTTTAGATTCATTTTACTTTAGTTTACTTTTTTTTTTATAAGAAGAATAAAGATAGAGTACGAGTCTTACTGTTAATTTGATGTTGATTGATGGGTTTTTGTCTCTAAACGACCTTCTTAACATGGCGATGTACGACAATGGTTTGTGGAAGCTATGCGAGAGATATCGTGGAATTTCAGTATCAACATTTAGATATAAGATTTCCAGATGGTGAGCAGATTTCGAACAGTTGAATGCAATGTGTATCTTTTCTGGTTAAAGAAGTAAACTGTCTACAGCTTCCATTTTACACAACGACAATAATGCGCGGAAAAAACATTTTTAGTGATAAAATTTAGGATATAAGTCGAGATTGAAATAGCTACATGTAGAACGTTGTTTCCGTCAAGGAATAGCTCACCTCCGATGGTATCTCATGTTAGTCTAACTTCCGTAAGAAGAAAACAGTGCGATATATTGCTTATGGTTCGCCATTGCCATTCTTTGAGATTTAAACACATTTAACCAGGGCTTTCTTTGTGGTATTTGCCTCTTTTAATTCTTATGAGATCAAAATCAACGTTTTCAAGTGAATCTTAGAATTTCAATAGAAATTACATCGAGAACTAATCGAGAACCTAGTTGCAGGTTCTCAAAAGTCTTTCTCTATCTTGTTATGACATGTTTCTGATGCTATTGATTTTGAATTATTTTATGAACCCAGACAAAGTCGAGTATATTTTCTTCAACATTATCTCTTCAGAATTAAATTCAATAGATGAAGAGATCTTATCGTATGTATTCTAAATGGTTCATAGAAACGTTATTCAAGTTTAATTCCACTGCCTATGATTATCTTTCCATAACAACAGTCGAATGAAAGCCACGAAGGGAAAACTTAGAAGTGCGTCACTTCTTAGAACAAACAAACAGTCTGAATCGTACATTTTCAATAGGTAAATGACTTTATTAAAAACTCTGATTTATCGTACCATCACTCATAGCGGATACTAAGTATACCCAATCTGAGGTGTAACCAGCGCGGGAGGGTTGCAAGAAGGAAGCAGCGACCCTCCCCTCGTTCGGTTTAGAAATTTGCGTCTAAAGAGAGGTAAGCGAAAATTTTATTCATATTGCACCAAGCTGCCCCCCCCCCCCCGTCCACGTTTTACCTCAATCTCCCCAGTCTTTAAAGGAAAGTAACGTAACTGCATCGAATACATATACACGCTTTTCGAATATTTATGTTGGATGTGCTCAGAATCATCAAATTTCTTTCAAGAGATGCTATACTTTCTATGAAGTGCATCTTGTTGCAAGGAAAAATTTGTGAGGATATGCATAAACACGTTCTGTTCCTAAAAATTGATGGAAAACATTGAAAAACAGCGCTACTCAGCCTCTTTAGCCTAAAATAAGTGAGTTTTTCTATGTTTTTGAAAAGCGCCATGAGCCGTCGATTTCAATCAATCGTTTTCTTAGCCAACAATCTTCATGCAGAAAGGATGATTTCCAGCAAAATCTCCTTTCAATGAATTTCTTTTCCATACACAGGACTCAACAGCTCGTTATCATGGTGAAACACAGTTATCATGTAGAATATCAGTTAGCTAGACACTTATTATCAATTAGTGCCTCAAATTCTACTCTGGTTCATCACCTACCCAGGACGAGCATTACGATAGACGTATACGTTAGGAATTACGATCGTATACGACCGTATTTCGTCGTATTACTTGACGTCAGAATTACGACCGTGTATCGTCGTGTCGTGCATGACGAAATGCGACGTTTATACAGTCACTGTAAATGCTCGTTGACGATCGTATACAATGTCGTATGTTATTGTACTTCGCATAAGCGCTTCTCTCCCTCCCCCCTTCCGTACTCCAAATAATACGCCAACTAATACTCGAGATGCCCAGCCTCATTGTAGGTTCTAACAATTTTTTTTCTCACTTTTTCGATGATGTAGAAAAAGATATGATAGCTTTAATCTATGTCATGAAAGCTGCATGAGAAAAAATGATTGGAACTTCCAGTGAAACTGGACAACCCGATTTATTTACATTAACCCTCAATTTGTGATTAGTCTTTACAATTAATCTGAAAGTAAAAAATCATATAAATTTGAAAAATTCTTAATATGCGACTATTTGTTATAAATAATCTAAAAATAAAAAACAATTATGTAAATACGATAACAATTACCCATCAATGTATCGTAGCGCATAATCTAAAACTAAAAGACTCTATTACTGTAAATTGTCACTAAATATTCGATTTATCCCCGCGAATAAACTAAAACTTAAAAACAGCAGAATAGATTAAATTCTATAATATTTACCCTTCTATTTCCCTGTACATAATCTAAATGTAAAAAACAAAAAAAATTTATTCAAATCAATCAATACGTACCATTCGATTAATCTTAACACATAATCTAAAAACAAACCAACAAAGCAAATTTTTCTAGATTAACGCTTACATACAACCAAGGACGAGGATATCTTTTTTTAAATTATTTCATATAGCTTCTTTTTTTGCATAGTTTTTTATAGGTATTTCTAAGCTAATTTATACAAAACTATATGTAGTAGAGAATAGGACTAATCGATGTGGACAGCATTCCAATTGCAACAGAAATTCTTCACTCCACATAGAGTTGTTACTAACGAATCGTTAGTATCAGGAAGAGATTAAAAGATAAAATAAATCGATCAACGACTGGCTGTCCTTGAATATATAATTTAAAATAGAAAGCAATTGGTATCTCGTTATATTTTCTTCATTTCATTTTATGAGGATAGATTTCGATCAATCATTTCTTCTGAAACTGGAAGTATTTTTCATCGATCCTGAGAAGGTACCATTTCTACGAGAATTCATCTATGAGATAGAAGAAAATGATATATATCACCGTATATATTTTTGTACTCCTCCGCATGATCGTGGAAATCGCTCAGTAATGGTAGCAATATAATTTCATTATGATGTTGGATCAAGGGGGAAAAGGCGAGACTCCAGTACTCCAGCGTACTCCCTGTACTCCCAGGCCGTACGATAACTATGCTTCAACAAGTTTTACATATTTCAAGCCTACTACCCACCTGTGTTGCGGCATATTAGTGGGAGTACAGCCAGGACAAGTCCATCTCACAATAAAGCTAAAATACTCCGTTTTATTTCATTGACTTCCAATTCTGGAGTACGATGAAGTATTTTAGCTGTATTGTGAGATGGACTTGTCCTGGCTGTACTCCCACTAATATGCCGCAACACAGGTGGGTAGTAGGCTTGAAATATGTAAAACTTGTTGAAGCATAGTTATCGTACGGCCTGGGAGTACAGGGAGTACGCTGGAGTACTGGAGTCTCGCCTTTTCCCCCTTGTGTTGGATAGATGTCTCTTTGTGAGGGTAGATATCGTTCATTGATATTTAGTGGGGAACTCGTAGTAACTCAATCGCTTCTGCTAAAAAACATTCCCGACAGGCTTTGTGAGAAGTAATAGATGTCTGCTAGAATTGGATTGACGTCTTGATTTTTGTGGACATTGTCCATCGTGCATCCTGCTAAGTACGACGACAACACACAGCCGAAGTACGATCATATACGAACGTCATTTACGATGGCCGTGTTCCATGGTCGTTTACAGCAATCTTATATCATTGTATTACATCGTATACGATCGTCGTATGCAATCACCGTGCACGAACATCGTTATTTCGTCGTATTTGATTGTATACGGTCCTATTCGATCGTATGGACTTCTGACCTGGGTAAGACCCTTTTCTCAAACAGGAACCTATTCTACCACACAGTGGAAGTATACATTTGTCTACTAACAGTCCCGAAATGTAGCTAACAACAAAGGAAGCATTCGGCACCCTCCACACTGATGAAGGTCACGAAATTAACATAGGATTGAGCTCCTACTTTAAACTATTCCATCTAAGTTCAAAGGCGAACACTGCTGCAGGTGATCTTTCTTGGAAACAGGATTTCCTTAAATATGTTCTCAAGTCGTTCCATTCGTAAAATTATCTTGGGGAACGTTGTAAACCAATGAAAACTTCTTTGTCAATGGCAACTGTTGTGAAGAGGATACGAACAGTTCAGTTTTCAGTATGATAAAGACTAGAAATTATGTTATGAAGAGTAGGAAAACTCATGTACAACACGCTTTTTCCAAACTTCTACTGTGCACAATGAAATATGTAATCAACAACAAAGAGTACTTCCTTCACTGATACATGTGTTATGCATTTTCTGCTTTAGACCAGCGGGTCACTATGCCTACACATTCGCGCAAAGTTTTCTCGTAATGTATGATCTTAAAAACGACAATGTCTCCATGCAACTTGGAAATCTAACTTGGCCCGACATATCCTTTCTTCCACGTGCTGTTGATATCAGTAAAAATCTGTACGCTATCGTGCTAGGCTACGTGGGTGATTCTAGCAGTAAATATACTCCAAGCGCTTATCTGCTGACTAGGTCTGCATCAAAATGGATGGTATCCGACACATGGGTTTATACATCACCGACGAATTCCTCGTGGCAGGCAACTCTCACAAACTGGGATGCCAACAGCTACTCGGATAAATACGACTTATCAGTGAGTATTAACGATGATACAAGTCAAGTAATATTCGGAATTCAAATAACTAACACCATTATATTACTCAATATAAACCAAACGACTTACAAATTTGTGTCGACATCGGCCAAACCACTTTCGAACGGAAAAGGAATCGGTATGGGTAAAGCAGTTGGCTGGCTCAACGATAACGTCACTGTCGTACTGCTCAATACATATTCGCTGAGTTATGTTTGGTCAGCATCTCAGATCTACACATATAACATACATATAAACAATAGTTTTGTTATAAATGCGATAATACCAAACACTCAGCAGCAACTGTCAACAGAGTTTGGTCCAATAATCATACTGTTAGTCACTACGGAAAGTGGCAGTATAGTGATGTTAGATTCCAGTGGTAACGTTTACATTATTCTTCCATCTAAGTTCGGTATGTTCTCAGATCCTAGTGCAAAGTTAATCTCTTCATTTGTACCATGCATTGGGGGTAGTTACAGCTCACAGTATGATATTCAGCCTTGTTCATTGTGTCCTCAAGGTTCAAGTACCTTCGGTCTAACTGGTCAATCATCGTGTTCACCTTGTACAAGCGATAATTTTTGCCCCCTGGGCTCAGCTGTTGGAAATATTTCCTGGTCATCTACGCTTCTCACTAACATCAATCAAGCACGCGCTTATCCTTTGTCACCCAAGTCGACTCGTTTTGATAACATTCTCATGGAAAACATGTTTGTCATCAATAGCTCACCTGGCAATCGTTGCTTGATCGTGTCACCATTTTTCTGGGCACTGATCATAATGCTTTTAGGCGCAGTGATTGTAATTTTCATAACAATTCTAAAATTTTGCGTCACTAGTACTAGAGGAAGGAAAACGCATAAAAAATTGAAAGGTTTCTTCAAACAGACAGATCTTGTCGGTGATGGTGAATTATGGGTAGGAGGAATAGTAAGTTTTGCTATTCTCTTTCTTTGTATATCGGCGTACGTATTCAGTGGCACCTACTATCAGCGATATCCTATTGAATATCTCAATAGCAACGTTGCTTTTGCTTGTGATATTACATTGGCAAATGCTCAATTTACTTCTGGTTTAATGTCTATCATGGTCCCACCTAATGATGATGAAGCACCTATATTTGACCTGCTAAATGTACAGCCGTTTACACTTTTCATTGACTTAATCAACACACTATTTCAGTGCCAAGATACGACCCTGACACAAATTAAGGATACAAATTTACCCCTAACACTTTCTTCTTGCTACGATGGCAATGGTAGCGTATCGCTTTCAGTTTTATTACCTTCGCACAGCGTGAATTTACAGTTAGGGCTCGTGGGTATTAATACTATTGGTGGCATTCGTCTTTCTCTACAAGGACCCGGTGATCACCATGAAAATGATACTCTTGAAGTTGACTACACACTAATGGATCTTATTTTTGCTCAATCTTTTTCAGTTACCCGCCATTTGCTCACACAGCAGCCATCGTTTTCGATTCAACTGAGTAAAGTTATAAATCGAACTTATCCCCTCAGTGAACATGGAGTAAAGAAAATGAGTGCTTTCTGGTTACCCTACATATCTGCAGATGTGAATCAAATATTTGCCGAGGAAAATGAATACATATATGCAAGAAGTTCAAATACCATTGTTTCTATTGCCACGAGCGAGACACCTTTTTATGTCTTGAATACGCAGAAACCAATTGTAGACCAAGCTGAACTTATCTTCACTGATCTTCTTTTCACAATCACCTGTCTTGAAATCTTCGGTCTAATTTTTCTGATGTTCAGACTATTATTCCTTCCATTAATCTGGCGTGTTTACAAGTTTTGTCGACAGCGAATCATCAAAGACGACTCATTGGAGAAAAATCTCGATTTGAAACTAACTGATTTGCATCGATTTTAGCGTAGTTGCTTGCAATTATTTTCTTTCAAGTCGATTGATTCGTATAACTGTTAAATGAACCCGAAGAAATTCAACAGTGTAATGGATCATGACGTTATATAGCTATATTTTTATCAAACCAAAGAGCAAAAGAGCACAAAACTGTTTAATAAAAACACAGAGCTTTGTCGTAAGACAATGTATGAAACAAGATGTAATAAGAATATTTTCGCTTCCAATTAAGTAATACCGATTGTATCTCAATCGATACAAAAAAAACTTGTATACTACATTAATTGCAGCAAGCAGAGACAAAATTTTTTTTTCTAAATGCTTAAGGTGTTATGTATGTTAGCCTCATAGTACTTTTCAGTAATATTTGCTGGATAATAATTTCATCGATGGATTCCAAAGTCACGCAAGAATACCAGAAACTATTGTTAAGACTACGCAAACTAGTGGCTGAAGCAGAGGGTGGCTAGGGGACTCAACCCCTCTGTTACCTTCTCCCTTTGTTATAAAATCATCGCTGGGAATAAGTTAATCTTTTTTCTATTTCAAGCCCGCTCTGCCCCTTCTTTATTATATTTTGACTATTTATATATATATATATATACAACCAAACAAGGGAGAGAGAAAAACAAATTTAGAAAAGTACGAAGACAAGGAAAGATAGTTGGTCCAAGTTGACTAGCCCGTATCAAGTGAAGAGGGTGTTACATCACATTGTAAAATGTACTTAAATTCAGAGCCGAAGAGAGAATGAGATTCATTTGGAATTCACCTAGACGGGAGGAAAGAATACAAGAAACAGAGAGAGAGAATTTAAAGAACGAGAAAGCAGTTAGTTGGCTTATGTACATCTCGAGCTAGATACCACAAAAGAAAATATTCGATAGAAACAAGATAACAAAACAGACAAGAAATATAAGTAAAGGTTCCTTGTTAGAGTACTCTCTAACACCCTCCCCTAACGAGAGTTTTGAAAAATGTATGTTTTCCATTGTCGTTATTTCCATGAAGTAACACTTGCATTGTCCAAACATAAAGCTATCAAGTTTTTGACATTTATTTAATTATTTCAGTAACTGAGTTAGTAAGCTAGTCCAAACACCATTCGACGCAGCTTGTCTTGCTCTATTTAGTGTATCACGATAATTTCTTTTTTGATTGAACTTTTGAATCAGGAGAAAGCTATTGGGTAGCGTAATGCTGTTACGTGGAAAGATCCTTTTCCTTTAGTGAGGTTTATTAACCTCTCAGGTATTATTTCAAAAGGAAAGCTAATAAAGCCAATTTGTAGAGGATCAAATAGGCTCTCAAGCATTAAAAAAGATTTCCCCTGTACTAGTTTTCCTCACGCGAAAAATACAAAAAAACAAACTTAACACAGTAAAACTGTTTCTCGTTGACGAAATCTGAAAAATTTAATGTGCGTAGAAATATTTAATTTTTATACATGTAGGTCATTGTCGTACGTATATTGTTCTACAGAAGAATAAAGTTGCTAAATCGAAACGGGAAGTCATTAGCTGTACGGTAAATTGGAAACCGTTCAAGAACTTAGAAGATGCCGCGAGAGATCAGAGCAAAAAATTAATAGAACGTTTTTTTAGAGAATTAAATAGTACAACGAGCAGTATGTGACTCAACATTTTTGAAAATGTTTCTTAGTTAAGAAATTAAGAATACGATTTTGCAAAATTTTGAAAAGCAACTTTTGATGTCAAACTTAACAATTTAACAAAAATGTGTGAAATTCGTAATTAGCACAAAAGACTAAATTTGACAACACATTTAGATCCGGCAATTGCGAAAAACAACTTATGAAAAACTTGATTAGCGAAAAGTTTTGCTACATGAACAAGCTGTACTAGTAATAATATTTCTGTTTCTTTATTTGTTACTCTCAGTTTATTGATTGAAGGAAGCAGCTGTGGGAAAAATTTTGCTGAAATCGATAGAAGAATTGTATACACCCCTCATCTCCCAGACTAAAAGGGCGTACCATTATACTGCGTCTCCACACGTAGTTACTTTTTGAGTGAATTTCTATTGAGATCAACGTTTCCATCAAATATTAATTAAAACCTTTAAAAAGAATTCATAATTAAAAACACAATTCATGGCAGAAGATAGTGTTTTTCGGGTAATTTGGAAAAAAAACTGCCATTTTCCTATATAAGAATGTACACGGGTAATGTATGACGAAGCGATTTCTCAAAGAAAAAGAGTACAAAAACAGCACATTTGACTAATTATTAATTAAGATATTCGCAAAAATCATTATTTTTTAAATTAATTTATTAATTACTGCATGGCGTTCTAACAAGGCCGATGAAATATTTTTCAAACATGGCCTTACATATGGGGTGAACTTTTAATTTGGGGAAGAAGTCTATTGGGGGGGAGGGGGGTGGCGGGAAAGGTTATTATACTTTCAAAGCTAGTTTGAAAATTTTTTGATGGAGGCTGAGCCCCTCCCTAGTTGAAAATCTTGGTTCTGCCACTGCGTAAAACACTAAGATACCCAGGTTAAAAGTCCACGATCGCATACGACCGTATACAACATTATACGGCGAATAACGATTATCGTACACGAAGGTCGTATACGGTGATCGTATACGTGGGAACACGTCT
>OENT01000605.1:0-17313 GCA_900239685.1 Rotaria macrura
TTTGTTACCAAAATGTTCGCCTCGACGTGCTCTTTTCGTTGATCTAAAATTCAATAGGGTTTGTCAGAGAAAATAACAAAGGGCCGATTCGTGGTCTTATGCGCCCCCGTCCTTTTGAATTAGACATACAATCATTCAATTCACTCGGTAGATTTTGATAGCAAATTTCTCTCATTGTCTCAAGCATTGTATCGAAGAATTTTTGCTCAACCTCTATATTCTGGCAGTAAATCTTGTTTGTAATTCAATCAAAGTTCGTATACATTTTTCCAGTGGCTTGAGTGAAGAAATTTGCTTTAGCTTATCATTTATAGAAAAAATTTTCTTAAAATAATCGATAAAATGCAACCTTTCGAAGTTGAACATGTGAACACTTATTCTGTGTTCTTCATATTTTTATTGTAGACAATTAAATAACGAAAAATAAACTTCCAATGCTAAATCTATTTGCAACAAGATTTCATAGAGTGAAAAATTCTATTTTTCATTTCATTCGAAATAATCCTACTTCTTACTATGAACATCCATCAAGATTATAGAGTCTAAATGAAAATGAAGTTCATTTTCTTCTTCAAAATCTTAAAATTGAATTTAGTATAGTAGGAGAATTAGCTATTGTAACATAGATGAAAGTTCACGTTTAAAATATGTTCGTTATTGAACAAGATTCATATGAGTTTCACAAATCTCAGTGAATCTTGTTCAATTATAATCGTGTGCCTGTTGTATGAGTTATACAGTGACGCTAGAAATACTTGTCAAGATTGTTGCACACGAATAGTCGTGAGTGTTCACTTCAATTACCTTTCATGTGTAAGTAGCCAGAAGATCTACTCATCTATTATACAAACGAGTGCTTAACGGAATTCTGTTCGTCAACCATTACTGAAACAGTTCTTTGTTTTTGCAGTACGACAAATAAACTATATCGAGTATCCATTACGGATCTGTTCGTTCAATCGAAGTGTTGATAGCAGAATCGAAAAAAAAAGAACATTTTTTATTGCAGTCTTTTCTTCGTTTTTTATTATACGTGATTTTTTTAAAAATATGTCTTTGTATCTAATTATCACGTCAATATCGAACAGTTTTTTTTGAATTTTCATAAAGAAAACTCCTCTGACTTTTCAATTAACGCGGTAGAAGATTATCAAGATCAGCAATCGAAAACGCATACACAGCCCAAACAGCAGCTGCTAAATCAACATCAGTCGAATTGAGTACATTCATTGTATCACCTTGCGAATGATGGAACGAAAAATAATCCCAGTTATCATTGAGAAGTGATGCACCAGGTACACCATGTTCCATCCATTGACTAATATCTTCACCTCCACCACCAGACACAACTTGTGTTGCATTGATTGATGTTAACTGTGTTGATATAGTTTTAATAATCTAATAACAAAATTTGTTCAATGTGAAGAATAGAAATCTTTCTTTTTTTCTACGAAACCTATTTTCTCTTACTTGTTGTGAAGCATTCGTACCTTGAAATTGTAGTCCTTGTGGATGAAATACACCTAGGTCTGATTCCATAACAATACTCATTGTAGGTACTTCATTTTGATGTGCACTAAAATATTGATCACCACCAATACCACCAAACTCTTCGCAAGACCAAAGAACACAACGAACAGTTCGTTTAGCACGAATATTTAATGAACGAAGTAAAGACAGAACAGTCCATGAGATCATTGCACCGCCACCATCATCCATAGCTCCTTTAAAAAATTTACAAGACATATAAATTATATTGAACAAGTCTTCTTCTTTACAGAGATTTACCTTGACCGACGTCCCAACTATCTAAATGACCACTGACCAGAACAGTTTCATCAGGAAATGTTGAACCTTTGACTTCAGCTACAAGATTATAACCTATAACATCCGGTAATGTTTGTGCTTCCATATAGAGAAAAATTTCTGTTGATTGATTTCGTTGTTGAAAACGATCGAGCATATCAGCGTGTTCAACTGACAGTGATCCAGCTGGAATTTTTGGATATGCTGAATCATAAGCCATGACACCTGTATGTGGAGAATCAATAGAACGGTATGCAGCAGATCGACTAAGTGAAGCTAGTGCTCCACATTTCGCAGCATGCGATGCTCCAGCAACACGATACGCAACAACGGGACCGTAGCAGCCAAGTGGTTGCGCTTCCCAATCACACTGTGGATTAAACACAACAATTTTATTTCGTGCCTCGTCACATCTTGCATTCAATTCATCGAAGGATCGAACAACAAGTACAGATGCTCGAATACCACTGGGTCCCGTACCAACAGAATTACCTAAGCCAAGCATAGACAGTTTTGCGAAACGTGGCTGAAGTAAATGAGCACGTTCTTCGCCTCGTACCCAATGAGGTATTTGAACTGCTTCGACGTGAACATTATCAAGACCTTCATTAATCATAGCATTTTGTATCCAATTAACCGCATTCGTCAATGATTCATTCCCGCATAATCGTGGGCCAATAGTATCAGTTAATTCAGCCAAACGATTATAAGTCACACCACGAAATTTACCATGGGTAACTGATTCTATAATGCGATCTGTTATTGCATTGGACGGTACACGAGCATTGATGCTAAATGAACGACAAGGGACACTTATTATCGAAAGTATAAGAAATAAGTATAACATCATTCTTGAGAGAACAATATTCATCATAATGATATAACAGTAAAAAAAGAAAAGATAAAGTACATTGACTTTTAACAGATGCCTTGTTCTACTAGAAGTATTTTTGCTGTAATCTTCTTACCTTGACTTTCTTTATCAAATGTGCTAGAATGAATAAAGTGAATATTCACTATCAAAGCAAAAACCTAACATGGTTGAGTATTATTTAATAAAGATTTTTTTAAAATAGATTTCAGCATTTTTATTATTGAGCATGACCCAAAATTAATCTAATACCATAGACGATAGAAGTTTGCCTGGCCTTACTCTCTTCGTCTTCGTTACAGATATCCTAGTGAACTCTCTTGTCTGATGTGCATATATTTATTCAGCTTGTTGATCGAGAGCATCACATGTTATGAACAAATCTTGAGGTATCCAAGCCACTGATCAGGAATATGAAAAACAAAGTTCGTCCATGATATCAATATGTAAAATGTCATAACTTGAAAAACACACTTTGTCAACATCCTCACATCTCTAGTATGTCTCACAGATCATAAACAAGTTTGCTTGTGCACGACCAAATACTTGACATTACTAATTATGTCCTTTTGATAATTACTGTATGAGTTAATTGTTCATTTAAGAATACTTGAACGATCAAATAAATAGATAGTGAAGACACTCAATTCGGAATGAATTCAATGATATTGTCGTTATATGCTAGACACAAGAAGTTACGTTGCATTTCAAATATTAATCTTGCTGAAAATGAACTGCCAAGTCTCAACTATTATTCGTGTTGTACACAATCATCATGCAATATTTCATGAAAAATCTTTTGTATAATCATATGAACAAACATGGCATAATTCATTAGCCATCTGTACTAATGATATTTTTAGATGAACGTTCTTTTTCAATAAATCTATTTGAATTTGGTAGGTTGTAGTAGTTCCATGATACTATGAATTTCAATACAACCGTTCATCCATATTATTTAAGATAAGAGAACACTACACGTAAGAATGAGTGAACATTGACCTTCATAATATTACCATAACACATTTGAGTCGAATAGTACGAATCAATTTTTATTGAATGTTCTCTTCTTTAGTAAATTCAACACGTAAAAATGCAAGGTTTTTTTTCTGCTTTCACTTCATATAGAGAATTACTCAAGTGTACACTCATGAACACTGATGATTATGAGAAAGATAAATAGTAATCAACATGATGAAGGTTTCATCATCAATCAATTAACTTGATATGTGAACATCGAACAATTATTATTACAACGATAATAAAGAATTTCTCAAATTTAGAAGAGACTGTCTTACTTCAAGCGCTATTATTAAACTTTGGAGCAACAGCAAATAGACAAAAATGCAACAATGAGACTGGTAAAAAATTAAACGATTTCGTTTTTCCGAAAGTAACGAAGAAAAACTCAATTTTAATACAATTCCCTATTGTAAAATATATCTGTATTATCGAATTTCATAACATGATTTTAATATATGCAGTTAGGTAGCATTCCTCACGAATATGATTCAATTAATACACTACGTATATACGTATATATATAATATCTGAATGGAAGAAGTGTATGTATTCAATCAATATGTAAAGTATGATACTTTTCTCCACTAGATCGTCGATCTTAGTTTCATAGAAACTACACAACGTATAAATATGTTTCTGAAATCTACATTAAAAATACAATCGATTATTACTATTAAAAAAAACCTTACATATGAATCCATCAATATGACTTTGGTATAAACAAACTTCATTTGCATTATTTACTTACACACATTTGAACTCTGACTAAAGTACATCTGTTCGTCTAGCATTTAACCTCACAACTTCTCACTTCATCTTTGAGTACTGAAATATATTACTAAGAAAGTCATTTAGAGATTATCATCTAGTTCTTGTATGTTGCTTTTATACGATTGACTTACTAATTCTATTCATGTAGGTAATCATTGAAAAGTGTTTTGTTCGATAGAGCTACATTTTTTTTTCTTATGTAAATATTATCATCAAACGATGTTAAAAAGAAAACTTACAAAACTCGTTTTATAAAAATTAATCATCTCTCACGAATATATATATTGTTACTAGTGTTATGTCATTAACCATACATGAACTATCGTTTAATACACATTGTTCAAACAGTTCATAACTCAATACATATTTACTCGTTGTTAAGCATATCTATTCTCAAAATATAGATACACATATTCATATACATTAAGCAATGCATCTATCAATTCTATTATAATTATCTTAGCGCCTTCTTAATTGCGTTACACTAGCTTCAGTTTAAAACCCGTACCATCAATTGGATGAATAATTTCTTGAATAAGATACATATCTACTACTATTATCAATTTATTTTCAATTTCAGACGCTTAATATTCACTTAAGACAAGATATAAACTATTTCAATTACTAAAAATATCTATGTTTTCCTAGAATTGATTCAAGCTAACATTGACAGTTACATATTGTATGTGAATTGATGAGTTTACATGTACATCTCAATTTAAATCTCTTTGATTCTTCTTCTTCTTCTTTCACCCGTCCGCAGCACAATATTGGGATTTTATTATTCATATTTCTATGGTATAGTATCAATTATATTTGGTATGTGTTGATCGATATTTGATATTATTCTATACAAGAAAGTCAGATGCAAGGAAAACAAACAACAATTAGTATCATTAGCTAAGCTGTCAACGAAACTCGTATTACTATCAGCATAACCATAAAAATAAAGAGAAAATGAAGATTTTAGTCATTCTTGTTGTTGCCAACGATCATTCCATATTCGTCGTCGTGCTGACGATGAACGATTACTTGCTGATATGGGACGAGAACGTACACTGTTATTATTCAATGAAGGTGCAGCAGATGGCGGCCGACTTTGTAATCTTTCCGATATGGAAAAAGTAGATGATAGATTCGTTGTACTTGATGATTGTCTAGGAATATGAGAAAATGTTTCAGTCGGACATGTATTAACGCCCATGAGGCGATCATAGTTAGACAATAGTTCTTCTCGTTTTAGACTACGAGTCGGACGAATATTTTGAAGACGTTGTAAGATTTTCTATGAAAACAAAAAGTTCAATTGTGTATTTAAAAATTCATTATTTTGTTTTCTAAATTAAAATTTACTAAATTTTCTCGTTCGATTCGTTGTTGCTGCTGTTGCCGATTGATTGCTGATGAAGTTAAACGCATTCGAGGTCCATGGTGATCTCTTGTATGATTAGGAGTATTCGATTGTTGATCATGATAATCGAGATTGCGTTCATTTTTATTAGTTAGATTTCGAAAATCTTTTCTAATCAATTGTTGTCGATCTGAATATACAGGCGAAGGTAAAGCACTTGTTCGAGCTGATAAACCGAAGAGGACGTTTCTCATTGATTGAAGATGAAATGCATGTTGTTGTTCTTGTTGCTGCTGCTGCTGTTTTTCCTCTTCATCTATTGATGTCACATCAGTTATGTCATGTTCAGAAGTATCGGAAGAATTCGAACTTTTCGTTTTTTGATGAGGAATCGGTGGTTTTGAAGTTACTATCCGAATTTCAGATATTACTGTTGGCGGAGAGACTGTATTATTATTATTATCATCATCATCATCATCATAAAAAGAATCGGTTGTTTTTGGCAATGTTTCATTCGTTTGAGCAATCATCTGAACGAAAACAAGAAAAGAAAAATACAAACTATTTTATCACTTATTACTTAATTATTTTAAGGACGATAAAAATGTGCTATTTTACTAATTAATCATAACAGTTATATGTGCACCTCAATTCTATTCTCCTTCAAACCTGTGTACTTCTCTATTGGTTCTGCCCGAATGATTCTATTTTTTCCTGCGTCTTTTATTTCATTACAAGTAAATGTTCTCTATCAATCTCTCCTCGTCTCTTTCTCTCTCTCTCTCTCTCTCTTTTTATGTCGATATATGTATAAAACAAACGACAAATTTATGTATTTACTTTTGTAGGAAAGGAGGTAATCGTTAAAGAGAAAAGTAATGGGTAATAGTAATTCTCGAGACTGGTATGAACATTCACAATCGAGACTCCAACTCACGAATAGACGTGGTACTCTAACTAGAATGCAACATAGACGAGGATTCTTTCATAGACGAACTACAATTCCGAATGCATCGCCTGATCTAACTGATGTTACACCAATGAGTTCTTCTCGGGGTTTATTTGGAAATCGTTTCAGTGCGTCATCCATGCCTCTCTATCCACCATTACCACAACTTGTACCATCCTTTTCACCGATGGCGTACAATGATGTGCCCATGCATTCGTACATGTTACCACAATCTATGATGATGTTACCGCAGCAATTATCAGCATTGATGCCTTCGTCATATATGGCTAATGTTGCTGCTTCTCCAATGTTAACACCATACGTACAACCATCACAACTACAACCTTTTTATAACAACATGATTGCTCCTGCTTCTGCACTAATGGGTATTTCTGGAGGAGTTAGATCTAATCCTCCATCTCATTCATCGGCACCTGCAAGACTTCTTACAGATTGGACAGGTGGTGGTAAAATATCACCTGGTTTTCTGGGACCTCCTATCTAATTAATTATAACCTTCTTTTAATAATTTTTTGTAGCATGATATGAATTGAATTCATATAACTACTCAATTATTGCGCTGATTTTTTTTCTGTACTTGTTCAGTTTTCTTTTTGTCCTTTCTTTTTCTTCTCATCGTCACATCGAACATTAACAAGATGTCTAGCAGATATGTTCTATACATTCATTATTAACGCCACATTACATGGACCACAAAACGAATACAGTAGTTTTCGCTTCTCATTGGCAATCTCACATAGTGACAGTTCAATATGATAGACAATATCCAAGTCATAATGGCGATTATCAGTGAGAAGAAAAGGACCAGTACAACACATAGCTCATTTCTATGTACGTTCGTTCTTTTTTTTTGTCTTTCTAGATTAACATCTGTTTGCTTCTTCTAATGTGTTAATTGAAGACATAAAATTAATAGATGTTAGAACCGATTAAAATAATACAGACATTAAATCATTTTTATATCAGATACAGACTCTGTGACAGATCTAAATAGAATTACTAAAATCTAACTAATGTATCTGCTGTAAGATAAATTAAAAAAAAGAAAAAAATTTCAAAATTTTGGAAAAATTAAAATTTCACTATTAACATTTTAACTTTCCCTAAATATGTCTAGGAAAATGTCAAATTTTCCTGAATTTTGACTTCTCTGGCAACATAGTCATCTATAATCACGATTGTCTACTTGAAGCCGTATAGTTCAAATTCAACATACTATTCTTTCATAGATACGAATAAAAGTATAAATTATATATCGAGTTAATATATAAAAACCTTTTTATTCTAAAATTATTTTCGTAGCTACTTACCTTGAGTTAAAATGAAATTTAGCAATCAAGAGGCTTTAATCTTTCAGAAATATAGTAAATATTGACAATTGAAAAAGAATTTCTACCATGATAAACATAAGCATCGATTCTTAGGCAATGTCCTCTCTGGAAACATACGTTACGTTACAGTAAGAGAAAATCTCACATTTGATTATAAAATCATTTTCAATAGATGTCACTCCATTACAGGCCACAACGAAGAGCATCAAGTTTATCACACAGGTTTTATCAGCAATTATTATTCGATATTCATAGGAAATTTCTGATTCACTTTTTGTTCCGCTCGATTTAGTTTTGAAATGAAGAGAATAAATGACGTCTATTTTTTCTTGCAATTCTACCATATAATCTGTTCATCGACGTAATAAATTAGATAAATCTATGTCGCATAACAATCATGATGAAGAAAATCTAGAAGCTGAAATAAATAACAATGATCGTGTTGTTCGTCATCGTCACTTAAATAGTACGTTAAATTTAAAGCCAATTATTGCCATCAGTCATTTAAAAACAAAAGTTAAACAAAGACGAATCTTGAATAGTAGTACAGTAGAAGAAACGAATTTCGTCCCGAACAATAATAATAATGGCGCTCATGTTAAACAAAAAAATCAAGAACGCAATAAACCTGAATCAAAATTAGCATCGACGACAGCCCGTGCTCAACTGAGTCATTCATCGCAAACACTGTCTGATCAATATTCGGACGATAGTAGCGAAAAGAAAGCTAACGAAGAAAATAGTATGTTTTGTATACTAAATATCTACAAAAAAAANAAAAAAAATTGTAAGTTTAGATTTAAATATTGAAAAACATGAAAACGAAGCTAATGCTTCTGATCACGCAGACAAGGATGGCAACACCAATGATTCCGTTCGATTACGAGTAGATCATCATGCAGAAAGTGACGTCGATCAAAAACCAAGTACTACATCTGTGAAATCTCTTCGTGACACAGAAGCTAATGAACATAAGAGTAGAAAACGGCGTCCAGTAACACACTGTACGGTATGATGTTGTGAAAGATATAGTGCAATAAAACTAGATACGAAGGAAAATACGAATATTATGGGAAATCGTGTCAAGTTCACTATTTCAAACAAAAAAAAGAGGAGTATTTTCTGCTGAATATTTCATATTTATCATACTTGTATTATGCTTTTCATGTTTCTAATAATAGAAATACGGGGAGTACATGGAAAATTTCGTTATATATCTATTAGATATATATGTAAGGGATGGTAGTTGTAATGTTTTTCACCTGATTACTTCTCATCAATAATCGAATGTGAAAACATGGAAACAGTGTTAGACACCATTGCTATTGTTATTTGCGACCGTAAAATACTGTTTTTCTATGAATTATTAAAATTGATAATTGAATTTTACGAGTAGAATAGATGACATGGATTAAAATTTGTGGAATATGAATATAATTTCATGGGTTCTTTTGCTGAAAATTCGTTTCTTGTGTAGAATGATCAAGATTTATCGTTTTCACTATAAAAATTCAGTTAGACGAAAATTGATGCATTCTTCTTTTCTGAAAGGTATATTTCATAAATTTTTTACTAGACAATTCTATGAACCAGCAAACATTAGAACCTTGGATTCCTTTACAATACTGTTTCGTTAGAATTATATTTCAGATGAGAAAAAAACTTTTGTACTATGCTCTGTCTGATGCTTTATTGTTAATCTACAGCTGTGTCACTGAATTTTATTGTGAAGATGTAAAGACGATATGATGTTCTCTAGTCACTGTATTGAATACATGACCGTTACTTTTTTTCAATCAGAAACATGCGGTATCCATTTTTGTACAACTGATTAGGTACAGACCATAACACACAATTTCGATTAACTATATTTGTATCCATACAATTCATAGTGATCTTTCTAGACCGAAACTTCTCGTTCTGATCTTATGTGCATCAAAATTAACATAAAACTCTGCTTGTAAACTGATAATATCATCGATTTAAAAAATTTGTTAACCTCCTAAAAAATTATGCGCTCTTATTCCCGAAACATGAGAAAGTATCCTATAAACGTCGAACCTCAAGTTCCTAAGCAACTATCCTAGAGCATGCCCGACTACTACAATAGTCTACTTAAATTTAAAAGATGATTTTTAGAAGACTTAAACGCAGAAAACGAATTTTACTTAGTATTTCATACGCAGTTGTTCGTGAAGATAAACACTGGAAAATTGTTTTCATTATATTTTAGAGTTCTCATATTCGTGACGAAGACTTTAATAATATATTTACGGATTTACCATCGGATGAACACGTCATCATTTGTATGCATTTGAAAATACTTCCGCATCGTTTAAATCAACTTTGAATTCTAGCGTATCCATGTGCGTGGCGGAAAAATACTTTGATGCATGGACAAATATTTCTTGCAGTTCATTATGTTTGTTTTCATACATGTTTTCTTGAATGGAAAGAAAATGTACGTTGATGCCTTATTTTAGTTAAGAAATTAATTGAAGTATTTATTCGTTTAGTTGTGTATTCCTTACAAAGATATTGTCACTATTACAAGAGAAAAATCAACTAAAGTACTTCCCAATGCCATTAAACTGCAAACAAAAGATAATGAACAGTACTTTTTTGCAAGTTATGTACCACGAGAACGAATATTTGTTGCCCTATATCGTCTATGGCAAAATGCTTTACTGGACAAGGTAATAACATGAATGAGTTTTTTCTCTCTTTGAATAATTGAAGGTTTTCTATGAATTTTTTTCGCAGCCATTATATTACGATCAATTGCGACCCATCGTTTTTACTGATCAAATGAATTATGAGAATCAAAGTGAAGATAGTGATGTATCTGTTGAAAAGGACAATAAGAATGAATCTCATGCGGTTGTAAGTTATATGTTTTAAGTCGTGATCTAGATATGACCTGTTCGAAATATTACTGGGTAATTGACATAGAAATTTATTGAGTACGAATATTCTGCCGGCAATGAAGAATAATATGGGAAAGACTTCATGATTAATAATTTGCGTGACCGGAAAATAGACATAGAAAACGACTAAAAAAAAGTCGATAGGAGAAAGTCGCCAACGATTGACCTTGGTGAACAATAAATCAATTTCAATGATTTCAAAACATAGCGAGCTTCGGTGAAGATGTGCACATTTTCCTAATTCAATGTTTCGTTCAATATCAACAATAGAGCAAACAAATCATGACAATGTTTCAACTCAATACTTTGTTTTAGTAGCACAATTCATCGAGAATAATCTATTGTACATCTTCCGTATCTTTTGTTACACTCCTATTCGGAGGTGAAAACAACGAACTTCTAAGCGTACAGAGGTTACAATACAGACATGCTTTTACCAAAGCTGTATTTTAGGGAAGAAAAACCAAGACGATCGGGAAAATTCACTAGAAAGAATTTTACTTGAGATTATTCTCTTGGCCGAATTTGACAATTAGTTTTCATTGTATTTTTGATGAAGAACTCCTCACCGAATCATTTTATATCCTAAAAGTCTTTCAAGTATATATTCTGACCTTGACAAAGTTTTGATGAAGTTTCAAGTCTCCATTCAAGACACGTAGTTTAATTCCATAGATTTCCCTCATCAATTCAAACGAGGAAGATTTCAAATGTTTACTGTCTTAACTTCAAATAGTTGGAATAAGTTTCTGAATGTTGCGTAAATCTTATACAATAGATGTTAAAGACAATAATTAGTAATCTCTTGATTTTCTACAACCATTCTTTATCTAATATTAAAAACAAAGGTTAGTTTGATCTATTGTTCATTTTTACAAATGAATGACGAACATCAGTATTCCACAGGTTTTTGTGTTACACAATAATACTTTGACAAGTATTCTTGATAGAATGTAGATTTATATCACAATACCTGTCTGTGAAACTCAGTCAACGATTAGAAAAATGAATGCTACTGACGCATCATTGAAAGAAATAACTTCTGTATAAAATGTTTGGAAGGATCTAAGTGATTTCTCGAACATCCCACTTTCGTCTGTCAAACGATGTGTATTTAAGCGATTTTATTTTGATTCGTTGAAACAAAAAAGAATATAATAGATTTCACATTTAAGATCATTGTCATTGAATGAATTGCGAATTTCATGTAAGACAACAGTTAAGTGATAAAAATATTGAAAAAAAAACTGATTTTTCTATTGTTACTTGAGAAAAAATAGCATTCGTTGAATGCGCAGTTTTCAAAACTATTTGAAAATGATTATTTATGAAAATTCTTATGGTAAATTATAGAAGTGTACGCATGTATGATAAAGTTACGATGAAATATATTAAAAGGAACATGTTTCTTTGTATCATTGATTTTCCAAATAATAGCTGATTAGTGCAGTTCTCTTTTGGGTCTCATATGTAGCACTGACATATGTATCTTCAAAGTTTCAATACTGAACAAGTGTAAAGCTAGTGAGTATGGTCTGTAATGACGGTCTGTCTTGTATGGTTGACTTAAGGAGAGACTCTGAAATGAAGAAGAAAAGAAAGTCGCCAAAATTTCGACTTTTAAAAACCGACACTGACTAGTTTCTACTAAAATATTTGTCTATAAGTTTCACAAAGAGAATTGGTAGTGCACTCTAACATCATACATTTATTGACACACCTAGAATTACAGGCTAAATACCACATGAAAAATTGTTTGCTAAGGATTTGTTGAGAAATGTGTGAATTTCAGTGAAAATTTCATTAAAACCAATATCAATCTTTCATTTCATGGCAGATGTCTCCACAGGAGTTTTCCGCCCAACTGTATTTGGGAAAACTTTGATTCATTTTAAAAGCAACGCGATGTGTTTTTCAGTGCACGATAAGCTCAATCCAAGCACGCTGCATGCATACATGTATATTGATTCTTTTTTTTATTGTCTACTTCATCCCGCGTTATTTCTTTACTCCCGATATCGAGCATTTATTCAGATTTATAATTCAACTGATCATAACCGTAGGATTGATTCATGTTTTTAGCACTTTTCTAATTCTGTATCATCATCTTTGATTTTCTCGAATCAATCTACTAAATCAATAATAGAATCTGGAACATTAGATCGAGAAAGTAGTGTCTCATCATTATCAAGTAATATAATACTAGTACCTTAAAAGATTAAAAGCGAAACAAAAACTTATGTATTCAGATTCCGATCAACAGCGAAAAACTTATGTATCAAAATGTCCATGCGAGACACATTTATCAAGAAATCTCGCCGATCAATTATTTTCATTTGATACTGATACGATTCTGGAATTTATATTTGGTGATAATGCATTTTCACGTGCTTATCATGATTCACAAAAGTTATTGGGTAAATATTATTTTTCTTTGAAATTTGCATCATATAGTTGTCGCAGAAAAATACAACAAATATAATTTGTCACGCAAGAGTTGCAAACTCCTTCTATTTCTTTGAGAGGGGAAAGACAACAAGAACAAATTATGAAAACTGACATTCAAGGCTTTTGCTTCCACACTAACTAAGGATCGGACTTTTCATATCTCTTTTGTCAAAAGGTTTTCACCAATGGAAAAAAAAGATAGTTTTGAACAACAACAACCTGCGACCGATGAGATTGTCCTAAGACATTTCATCGATTTTCCAGACAATTAAATAATAGAGATATGTTGTTTGTTTTTTAAATTTTATACATGGTAGAATTTCAGTTCTTTCTTTACACTGACTAATGATTTTATGATTAAGGACAACGTCGATGAAGATTGCCGTTTTAATTTGGTACATTCGATTTCTAGCTCACGCAAAAAGTTCCGCATAGATCCAGTTGCAGCACACGTAGATTTGAAATAGCAATATTTCAAAATTCATTCATGATACCCAGTATCGATTTTAGATCGGCTGTAAACATGACTGATCTATATCAAAAGGTTAATAAGTCAATTAAATCGAAGACAAAAATAAATCATGAGCCAGTGTTTTTCGGAGAAACGAAATGCATTTCTATCCTTAAAGGTAAAATCATTAAACAGGTCAACAATTATTTCTATAAAATAAAATACTGTTGATTAAACATTTTTCGCTTAATCTATGATTGTGCGAACATGATATGACTAAAAAACTTTTGCGAATTTTCCATTTCAATCACGAACAAACTGTTTCAATAAACTTCTACAAGAATTTTTCTTTCGATTCATAGAGTATAGTTTCGGTGAATGGTTTGTTAATGGTGAAACAAATAAACGAGAACGTCAAGTAACCTATAAAGCAATGACTCAATCGATTCTTGGTACAAATAAGATTTCTTGTACGGAAAAACAAGTATGTTTCTTTTTGTAAACAATTTCATACAATCAACATTGAACCATAAATGTTAGATATTTGAAGTCGATAAACCTCATTCAATCTACGTTATTCGTTCAATTGTATATAATGAAGGGATGAAATATACGGATGCATTTTTTGTTGCCACACAGTTTTGCATATTCCAACGTGATGCTGGACAATCTTCATTACGTGTTAGTGCTGAAATAAAATATATTAAAAATGTCAATAGCATCGCGAAATGTAAGAAAACATTGTGTGCTTTGTTTTTCATTCTATTTTTTTCCATATTTTCATCTTTCAGCATTCATCGAGAAGAATGCCAATGCATCGATTGAAAATGGTGTCAATAATCTAAGTAAATAGAAAAGTTTGAATCAATATAATATAATTCCAAACAACTAATGACCAACAAAAGTGAAATGAAAAGGATCAGTTATTTTTGCTCGATACTGTTGACTCATAATGATTATTTTTCACTTCGTTTTCAATGATACAAGATTATGATTTTTCAACATCGAATTTCAGTTCATTCTATCTTATAGCAGCGTAGTATACGTGTGTTGAATGACGCATGCATTTGTGGGATCGAAATATATTTCTTAGAAATGACTGGTTATTACACAAGAACAGCATTCTTCGTTCAGAGGAGAAGTATCGAAAGATAAATATTGTCTTTATTTATTCGAGAAATATTTCTCATTGATATTCTATCGTCCTATGCATCATCATTCAAGATAATTCAATATGGTGATTGCCAATGTGCCTCAATTTTTTCAGATTCATCAAGATCGAAAAATCTAGAAAATATATCTTTCAATCTATTTGAAAGCACCCATCTTTTGGACGATAATAGTTAAATCAATAGTAAAGTTTATTTTCCAAAAAATTAAATGTACTAATAAAAAGAATCTTCTTTATCATTCAAGAAAAGTCAGCGAGGAGAATTCAACGTGGTTTTATGTTGTTTCTCGGAAAGACAATCAATGTTATTCTGATTCCCGACAGCAAGTTTTTAGTATTGGACAGATTTATTTATACTAATCAATAGACTAGATTTAATTCTTTACCCAATGCCGTTGTGTAACTAGATAAATGATCGTCTGCATACGAACTAAGTTGAGAAGTAAACACATTCATTTTATTAGGATCACCTTCAGTCGTTAAATGATGCAAAAAACATTAACAACTTACTATAAACTCTTGTTGTTGTTCTTAGTATCATAAGATATAATCGGTTTTTTTTTGTTCGTTTAGTTCGTAGATTGAAACTTGAACAAGAAAAACTAACCGTTCCTGAATCGAATCGAAAACGTACATCAGCATTGAAACAACATACTCGAAAAACGAAAAATGATATCATCAGTTCGGATGAGAAGAAAAGCGATGAAACATTAACTTGTTTTACTTCATTGGAACATCAAACTGTGATAAATGACAGTACGGTTTCTACAAGAAACATCTTATTCAGCATGATTATGGTTTTTGGAGCAATTCTATTACTTCTTCACATTTATCTATGTTATAAATTATATTCTATTGATCAAATATTACATGCTCCGAATGCAACATGCGTAAATCTATGTAAAGAAGGTTTGTTACTTGAGTTATTTTGAATAATATATATACTAAGTAATTTGATTTGTCTATGTTTCGTTGTCTGTTTTTTACATTTCAGCTTGCCTGGGAAAATCAATTCATCCGTGATTATATTTATATTTTTTTAAGAGTTGGTTTTATCTACCTATTGCCTTTCCAAATCAGAATTCCTGCTGTTCAAGAAAAATCTATAAACATTATTTTTCTTATCTTACTTTCTTGACAACGATTACGAAATTTATATAATGTCAACAATGCAATAGCGTAGCAGTTTTTCCAAATAATTTAATAAATATCAAATTACGTATTGAATTTTGCGATATTTTTCTTTTACTTAGCGCGCATCGTTCAACTATTTCATTTCTATTGCTCTTAATTGATGTTAAAAATAAGCGTTGAGTATGGGTCGCTACAAATCAAAGTCATTGGCATTCTCTACATTCCATTGGTTTTATAGCACTATTGCTTTCATCTTTGGTATTTTTCCGCAACCGAAAATAAACCATCGTGCATCAACGAACAGATACAATCATAGAATTAATTCTACAAGGCCAAATAAAAGCAATAAACGAAAATTTTTATCAATCAAACAAATATATAAAAATCAACATTCCGATGTAAGGTCTGATGTTCAATCAAATGGTATTTGTAAATTATCAGAAGACTGTGAGGTGAGATACAAAAACGATAATTTGATTTTAATCTAAGAAAACATATGAGAGATCGTATTATTAACAATTCAACAACTTACTAGTTAGTAACCGATATTGATAATATTTTTGAAAATTTTGATTCTGGTGACATTAGAATTGGATGTGTGGTTCCTTCAAAATGTCACAAATCACTCTTTTATTTTCAATGAAATTATCTATTAAAGAATTAAATGACATCAGAACAAACATAAACATCAAGCCGAGACGATTTGATTGATATTATCAGTTAAAAAGAAACAAGTAGTTGAACAATGTGCTAGTAAATTGAAGAATAGACGAGTTTATAAATACTGTAATATTTCGGCAAAATTCATAGACCATTTTCATCTTTGGCAAATCTGTGTTTCTAGCACATTTTTCCGGATTAAATGTGTTTTGAGCACCACAGAATATGACAACTGAGCACCGATTTAATTGTATGTGAAAAGAGCACCAAAAAAGAAGACAAATGAGCATCGAATTAATTGTATGTGAAATGGGCACCGAAAAAGAAGACTATTGAGCACCGATTTAATTGTATGTGAAATGGGCACCGAAAAAGAAGACTATTGAGCACCGATTTAAT